>JAGDQP010007242.1:0-39389 GCA_022664845.1 Lepisma saccharinum
AAACAGATAAGAACGTCATCTTAAACGGCAATGTTCGATGTCGAGGTTCAATTCCGACGGCGAAGTCGAGGTTGAAGTCTAATCTCAGGTCAAGGTTGAACTACCATTTTAACTAAATTATCTATTTATATTAAGAATGCAACCTACATCTCATTAGCACCCTTGTACAGGAGAGAAAGATCCTGTCCTCTTATAGCCTTTAGTCTTCTTTGGCTGAGACAGGATACTTTAATAATGCTTCTAAACTTTACCATATTCAGTCCCAATAGCCTTTTTCTGCCTAAATGTATATTTTGAACATGAACGAACTACCATTTTAACTAATTTCTCTATTTATATTACGAATGAAACCTACATATCACTAGCACCCTTGTACACGAGAGCAACATTCTGTCCTTTTATCGTCCTTAGGCGTCTTTAGTTCAAACCATGAAAACATAAATAATACTGCAAGACTTTTCAGGAGCAGTCCCAAAAAATGACTTTATTGACGATTTTCTTTTTTATCTCGAATATTCACTACTTAGCACATCTTATGCATTTCTTGTTTAGGTTTAACAAAAGTAAGGTTCATATGTTAAAAATGTACAAAAACTTTATATTTACATTAGGAAAGCAATATATCTTATTAGCGTCCTTGTACATGACAGACAAGTTCCACCCACTAAAGTCATTTAGGCATCTTTGGCTCAGACCGTGCAAACTTAAATAATGCTTCAAAACTTTGTCAGAAGCAGAGTACACGAAATAATGTCTGAAGTACTTCACTGATCATCAATTGTCGTCAGAGGTCAGTAAATGTAAAATGTACATCACTATGTCATAAGGTATGTTAATAATTTCTGTTTTCCTCATTTTGGCGCCGAAACATAGCGGACCCGTCCCGTTATGCGATTTCTCTTAAACCTGTATAGAAAAGTTTAACGAATTATGTACAAAGGTTCCTTGAACTATTTTTTATAGCGTTCCAACGACCACAGTGAGATACTAATAACAATTAGAGAGGTATAAACCATTCAATTACTGCAAATATTATTTTTCAAGAGTGTACACGCATTATAATACCTAACATTATGACAAGGTATATAATGTTGATGTAAGTTATTCATATTTTTTCGTTATGATCATGGTAAAACAAATCACTAATTAACTCTAGATGGCAGTATGTGGATACTTACTTTGTAAAGAATACAGTCGTTTCAGTATATTTACTTGCTGTAAACATTGAAAGCAAGACAAAATTTTTAAGTATTGAATTAGGCCTATATTTTCACTTCCTCTGGTAAAACTCCCGTTTACATTCATCGTCGTAGGGAAAGTTAGTATCTCGTAGGTATATTTTGTACGACTGTGAACTTAGTTTTTCAGCAAAAAAAAAGCAGTAATGTAGAATACTTTTTCTTATCACCTATTGAGAAATTTTTTAGCATCAGTGCTGCAAACGGGATTTAGTTATAATAATAAGTAGCTTGTGATATTTGAAGACCTCTGTTATGAAATTTTAATATCTTCGATGTTAAATTTCTCCCCGCAGTTATTTTTTTTTTTAACAGCGATTTCTGCATAATAAAATAGGGGGAATGGTTTGCGTTGCGACTTGCGAGTATGCATTATTCATTCTATAATTGGAGACTTCCAATATTTGTATTTCTATTATTATTAGTAGTAGTATTTCTACTATTACAATCACTTGTACTATTACTACTACTCATATTAATAATGACAATACCATAGTATTTATTATTTGTATTACTACTAGTACTACTGTTAATAATAATAATGATACTATTAACAGTAATAATAATAAGAAAAAGTAACTTAACTAAGGGCTGTTAACAACACTGATGCAGTAGTATCTAAACATAGAATGCCCTATTAGTGCTGTTATCACCCATACACTTCGTTTTGACTTTATATTATAGAATGCCCTATTAAGGCGGGATCATTACTCCTTAAAACATAATATTACTTACCTCCAAGAAGGTACCTCCAGCTAGGCCCACGGGTGGAATGGAGGGTACACGCGGGTACACGGCGCGTACCCGCCTTAAATTTTTAGAAGAAAGCGTGTACCTAACTGAATATGATGATAAAACGGGTACACGGTGGGTAAACGCCGTGTACTCCGCTATTTGCAACCCGGCCAGCGTTGCCAACCTCGGAACACGGGAAGACCGCACAGTACGTGAAAATAGGCCGTATTTTTTTCCTCAGGGCCGTGCATTTTAATCATACCTCAAGTTAGCATTTTACTACTACAATTTCCAATTTCTCGTTCTATATGTGTATAAATACCTTAATTAAACGTGTTTTAAATGTCCTTAAAATGTTATTACAAGTTTATATAATACGAAAACAACGATACGGGAGAAAATGTTTAAAAGTAAGTAATTTGTGATTCAAGAAATTAAGCTAAAATTCTGAACAAATTCTCTATTTTAGCTATAAAAGCAATATTTGAATTTAAGGTAAAAATAAGTTGATTTTTCACTCACCATACTTAGTTGTCGAAAGTAAAGGAGTTGTCGTCATCACCAGGCATCTCTATCATCACCGCATAGATTGCTGCTTTATTGTTGAGAAAGTTGCTTGCAATCCCATAAAGACAACTTTTTGTCATTGAGTTGAGCATGTCTTCAGTGGGAGTTAAATCTTGACATGTTGAACCCTTATTCTGGACGCACTGACTTGATAACACACATGCACTATTTGATGTTAAAAGTAGCTTTCTCTGTTTCACTTTTATCAAATTTATTTTACTAAACACTCGCTCAAAATCTGCATTCAGATGTAAGCATAAGGCTGAGAGGGCAAACTGCGAAATATTTGCGAAGGGAAGTAGATCAGAATTGTCTTTTAATTTAATCAAATTTCCCAAAAATTGATCAGCTTCAGAACCTTTCTTATGTTTTGAGGTAAGTTTACAAGAGGTAGCTGTCGCCATTCATCTTCAATTTTTTGTACAATTTCCCTGTCTGTACCAAATATTATATACCCTTTACAGACTGCACTGTCTTGCACCTTCATTCATTTTATCAGAGTTCGCATCGTCGTAAACATTGTTGAGGTTCCAAAATTTGCTTATAATTTTATGAGGCAGAATCGAAATAACGGACCACAATGAATGAAGTTTTTACACTCGCGATATCCGTAGATTCGTCTGTTAGAACACTGAATTTTACAGACTTTAGCGGGTTCGTTAACTCCGTTTTATGACACCTATCAATAACATCCTTCACGATTGCTGCACACTTAGTGCTTTTCATTTGCATTTTTCTGCAATTTTCGAATCAGGGAAGGACTGTTTTATCACGTCTTGCACTGTTTTAAATGATATATTATGCGCTGCTAGGAAACCCGCGAATTTAATTACTGCTAAGTGGGCCAGTTTATCTACACTCGTGAGATGGTCCTCTTTTATTAAAAATGAACTTAAATTACGTTAACTAGGAAACGACACACTTTTCATGTTTTTATGTGACTTTCACTTTTGTTGTGTCTTTTCACATTGCTTAGTTCCGATACAAAACATACGTTACATACCTTACACTTAGCTTTTTCCTCAGTCACTGGATCACGACATAACCAATTCTTGTATTCTGAATTTTTTGCCCCGCTTCTTTGTATCGTTTCCTTCTTGCAGTTTTAGTCACAGTCTTGCTCTTTCTTGGTGTAGATGGACCACATTCATCCTCGGAGTCCATTCTTATTTACTTACAAAGGACGTATGAAACTAATAATATCACTAACTTTTATGAAAATTTCCACGAACTAAAAAGTATAAAAAGCAGCGAACTTTACCGTCCACGCTCCTGATATTTCACTGGCAAATTTATTATATTTTAAATCCACTTGATATTATCCAAATCCTGATCGTAACCTGGAAGAATTGTAAGCTAAAGGGACATTGATTCAACTCCTTCGCAGAACCAACGGGACTTCCCCGAAAAGAAAGCCAAGCCAACGGAACATTTCCAAAACGAAAGGCAACGGGAATTACCCGAAAAGCAATTTTCAATCTCATCGCTATCAACGTTGCTGGTCACCAGATTGTCCATTCAATTGAAGAAATATTTTTAGTTGATTATTCCTTCATCTATTTGATGTGATAATAAATCTTTTATTTTCAATTTTATCCAGGGGCGTACAAAATGCGTACGGTCTTGCATTTGGGCCGTATGCATTACAGAGGGGTTAATTCCCGTACAAATACGGCCAAGGTCGTACGGTTGGCAACACTGAACTCGGCAGAATGAAAGATACTATCAAAACGGATTTTCTTGATTGTGCATGAATTGTCAATCCTGTGCTATGTGCAAAGGAAATACAACACAACATTGGTAATTCATGCAGAATCGATTAGATCTACCTCGAGTGTCCTGTTTCCATTTCTTCTCCGAAAACGGTTTAATTCATCAAATAGTAGCAAATCGAAATAATTTATCTTCATGTTCTGACTTCTGACATCTTCGTTATAAGTTGAGAGGAGCGGGCCAGGCTTGAGTAGCTAAAGCAGGCTAGAATGTAAACATATTTATAAGTTACGGCTTGTTTTAGTATGGTACAAGGTTTCTAAAATGTACTGTCCCATCACTATGAACTGAGATAAAAGGAAAACAAAGAGTGGCAGATAATTTGGGTTACATACGAATAAAATGTCGTAAATGGTACTATTTTTATGAGAAGTTCCAAATGCCACGCGTTGCAAGTCACAGAAGGAAGAATCCTATAAAATAAGGTAAAAGTCTTTGCTGTGCTAAAAGCAAGGCATTGGAGACAAGGACAAAGGGAAGTGTTCAATTTGCTTCATTCCGGTAGAAGATCAAGATGCATTCTGACTCGAAATCTCATTCAGTTCCTTTATAAAGTTGGAAGTCAAAAGCACAATGATTTACTGAAATATCTAGCAGTCGAATCGACAAACTTAGTGCAGAATTGTAACGAAAATATTTTCCAGACTGTGTACTATTTAGCAAAATCATTTACTGATCACGAAACATTAAATCATTAATTCAATTAGAGAAGTTCAATGGCGACCACGTAGGACAAATTTTCCATTGGTAGAGGACTACCAATTAAAATGTATTATTTTGATTAGAAGAAGAACAAGCGCATTGTCAGTCATTTATGGGGCGTTGGGAATCAATTCCTATCTCCTAACTCCTATTCCCTTGGGGTAGGAAATATTAAAGGTACCTTACTCCCTTTCCGAATTGGCACTTTATGTTCCGTTCCGTACTCTTGCTCCGTCGGATGCACCGTCGATGGTTATCCGAATTCCCCCTTCAACGGAGCAACGGACGACCAGATGGTCACTTGACCCTCCGTTCGGTTGCCGCTGCTACCATGTTGAAAAAAAACAGAGCGGCATATTGCATGCCAAAATTCCTTCTTCACTTGGGAGTTGGGACAAATATGTAGAATTGATCACATGTTGCAAAGTTTAAAATGAATGACCGTACCGAAGTATTTGAATGTAAGTATTTTAATAGTTTAAGATTTTATTTTACATTAAGTTATCGATATTGTACCGTGTTTTGAGTGATATATCTTCATGATCATTGAATAGTTTTAACTTCGCACTGTGAAAATAATATTGTTGGTTAGATTTCCCCAAAGGGATTCCATGTAGATATTAATAGATGAGAGGGTAACATATGAGCAAGAGCGTCGGCAGGGAGGGGCAAGGGGGAGGCACTTGCCCCCTTGATTTCAGAGTTTATACCAAATACTATTCTATTTTCATATATTTGATGTATGTTTTTGTGCTTTTTACTGCATGCAATCCATAAGAAGCTATTTGAGATTCTCTCGTTACATTTCCTCAACCATAATTATTTCAATGTATGTAATCACAAATACGCAATTTGTGCCCACCAAACAAACTATGTTAAAGCATCGAAAGTAAAAATACGAATGCTATTGTTTTACTATTATGTAAGTGTTATTTCTTGTGGACGTATTCTGTTTTATAAAGTTGAAGCAGTTCCTCTAGAAAGTCAATGCAAAAGACGTCTCTCTTTCTCTCCCTCCCTCTCTCTCGCTTTCACACACACACATTTATATACAAAGTTTAAAAAGCACGTGTAGGCCGATCGTATGATACACATTCTTTCTAAATAATTTTAATTTTTAAAAATACCGAACAAATCAAGAAAAACACTCTCATCTAACATTAACGAAATTAACTGCTAACTCGTATTTCATTTTGAAGTTAATTTTTTAGCCGAGATATTTGAAGGTCACTAATTTAAGCTGGCATAGCCCAGGATTTCAAATTTCTTATTATCAATAGCAAATATTTCCAAATTGTGGATTATTTAATTTGATATATATTCTTAATTATCCAGCCCATTTTCTAAAATGTCATTTTTATTGTGATTTGTTCATTATTTTTTAAAAATTGAGCTTGATTACCAAGGGCTCTCAAAGCGAATCTGAATTTGATTTTTTTAAAGGTCTTTACATAATTTTGGCTGAAGCCGAATGGGTGATGCTGGGAGAATGGAGAACAGAAATTTTAGCTAGCAATGCTTTTCGTCGATAGGAATTCTTACACATAAATTATCTATTAATGTTTGTTAAAATGTGCTATTTCTGTAATCTCCGACATCCAACACAGAATTTAATAAAAGTGCTATTACTCACCGTTTTAAATTTGCCTGAATTATTGAAAGTTTTCTTTGTCTGATAACGTTATGCCATCAAACTTTTAGTTACTTCAAATTATGTAATAGTCATCGATCGCACTACATTAATTTCTATTGTAATGAACAACGAGCTCTAACATCCCAGGCATTTGATGATCTTGATTATTCAAAAACACTGGATGTGTTAGTGTCCGGCGTTACTGAGAAGTTACTGTTAACAATTTTGTACTGTGTTCTGAGTTCATATTCCATTAAGTTAATTTGAAAATTATGATGACTTCAATTTTATTTTATGTTTGAGATTATTTTATATCGTTCAGCAAACTATTAGCAAGTTCTACCCTAGAAAGTCGGAAGGAAAGATGTTTCACGGAAGTATCTATGCAAAGACTGGGAATTTCCACCTTTCCACAAATGGCGAATGTGATACACTACAAAAGTTGATTGTGTTAATTAAACACTTTCCGGTGTCCCGAGGAGACTACCATTATTTTTGCTAACACCGTTTGTTATGTGATTTCGGTGATAGTACTAATATTGTGTTGAATCAGCATTAAAAGCACATCCATTGTGTTGAATCGCCGAAATCAATAACATTTTGTTGTATTGATTTAACACAAACAAGTGATGGTCGCCGTGAGAAATCAAAAAGTGTTAACACAGTCATATCTTGCTGTGTACTTTTTGCATTACAAACGATAGCGCTACTAAAAGGAGAAAACTCTAACTAACCAGAAAACGATGTTTAATAAAATTTTACACCCATAAATTAATTTTACCTTGTCTTAAGAACATAGTAAACTGTAGTCTAATGAACGTTCTCTAATAGTATGTAATAAATAAATAATTGAGTATAACTTGCTCCTCTTCATGATTCATCTGCAAATTTATCCCATATCTGTGACAGTGACACGCGCACACACAATATATATATATATATATAATCTCCTGATTTGCCCCTTCTTGGGAAAATTCCCGGCGACACCCTTGCATATGAATAGCTTGTTTAAGAATACTAAGATTAAGAAGTATTATAATTATTTGAAGTTTTTTTAGATCTTCAAATGCGTGATGTTGTCAAGGCTTACGACTTAGGTGGTTATTCATAGATCCTGGTTTAATATTATTTAGTGATTCATAGTTCATGAGACGTACTAATCATGCAAAAACTTCCAGAATAACCTTCAGAATTGTGATCATCCTTCGAATAGCTATCAATCTTCGTCTGTTGTTATTAATTATATGCCGAATACCTACAAGTGTGGGAATTCTACGCCTACGTCTACTTTCATCCATGTTGCTTTTTGTCTTATTCACTTCGCATCAATCTACCTTGATTTCGCATTGCCCAATACTCACTCACATTACGCGCGGAGGGTTTTCAGCTGTTTCCAGACTTAGGTGACATCTGTGGTACAAATTTTAAGCACGTAGCGGAACGGAGAACCATTGAATTCGGAAAGGGGGTAAGTTTCTTGCTCCGAAGAAAATGGTTTCGTACGTCCTTCGACATGCGCGACATCTGTTGATAAGTGTGAGATGATATTTTAACTTCCGTTATTATATCCATACGTCGATTGGTACTGTAAACATATAGAAAAAATCGCAAAACACATTAATTCTCCCATAGTAAGAATTACAGGTCCACATCAATAAATTAGTATGATTCCAAAAATACATTTGGTTGGAATGTTGCGTGCTATGTCCGCCAGAACTTTTTGAACGAATGTGAAACCCAAATTGGTGAGTGTGTATTTAGGTTTTCACGATTTCCTCTCTTTAACGTAAAATATCTAATGCTTTTGTAAAGTTGGAGAGGTGGCGTCTCCCTATCGGGGTTCTGGCGGAATTACTAGCTGCAACATTCCTTCACATGTAAAAAACAAAGCATCCCTGCGCGTTGTGTTTAAAACAAACTGATGTGTAATGCTAAAGTGGCTTTATATTTCGTGTGTACTATGTGCAAAGGCCCAAATGACCTTTCAACGTATTTGAATTACCGAGAAAGAAAATCAAATAACAATGGTGCGTTGTGTGTTATAAACTGTGTACAAATGTGCATTTATATTTTGCATTTATCTTGCGAAGCTTGAAATATCTAACGCTAGCATTAATACCACAGAAAAATAAGAGCTTCCTTGGATAAACTTTAATTTATGGCCCCGCATCTTCCGCTAGGTATTGAAGAATATGTACGCTTTACATCACGTATATCTTTACCACTGATTGTCGCAGAAAATTTTATAAATATGTACTGACAACCAGCAATCCATAAAGTATTACGAAAAGCTATGTCATTATTTCGTTAAATACGCACTTGAGTTGATCAACACCCAACAAACTTGGAAGCATATGGAGGAATACTTATGGCGACATTCCGTGTCAGGGTTCGATTAGCTATAAATTACGAAGGGATGATCCTAAAGCTAGTGGTTGCTGGTAAGTTTCAAAATATTACCTGAATGGGTATAAATACAAAGATTTTATCCCTGGTTGGGATGATATTCGGAATCAACAACCGGTGATAAAATACTCACGCACCAGGGAAGATCCCCGACATCCCTTCGGCAAATCGAAAACTACTTTGTGTTACGAATGAACGTCCACAAGGAAACACTGACAGTATCTCGAGAGAGCAAGGGGGCTAGTTAAAGTCAGGTTAAATATGTTCCTGTAGACGTGATGTACATGGCGTTTAAAAGACAATGCATGGGTTTGCCCTAATGCGCAAGATGCTAAATAGTCCCTGTTTTTTCTCTCTCCCTTTCAATTTTATTTCGCCGTTCAATGACTCGAAACATTGTGTTTAGATGTGACAAAGATATGGGGCTCCCCCATATCGGGAAGGGCGTAAGGCATAGTGCTGTTACAGCCCATACAATTCATTTTATCTTTTCGAAACATTGTATACTTACTGTACTCTACATTGTGCTATTGTTTGTCCTAATCTTCAAATACGCTGTATAGTAAAATAGACAAGAGTTTGCGGGATGTAGATAACTGCATTCTAACTTTTCGTTTTCTACACACCTACATATCAGGCGCTTAGGGACTTGATGAAGTATACGAAGCGAGGGTGAACAACCTGAGTATTTCCTTCAAAAGTCACTTTAAGATAATAATGCAAAAATCTGCAATGCAATGATGCAAATGCTATAATCAAGGTTCCTAGTTACCAGGTGAACGTGAAGTGATAATATAATAGATATGCTACAGTGAATTATAGAAACATGGAATTTGTCAGATCCCCCCAATTGTGATGTAACCTCCGAACTGTCAAGTACACGGCCCTAACTTAATTTTTACTGGAAGTGTGTGTCATAATGTAGATTAGAACTCTCTATAAAATATGGAAAGATTAAACTTGCTTCTCTCCAATTTTTGCTTTACTTCCCAAACTAAAAATACTGACTGAATCCCTGAATAGAAATGTTTCACCACTTCTGATGTACAGGTGTGAAATCTATAACCTGCACTAAAATTAAATCGAATTTAATTCAGCACGGTGAAATGCAAATGTTATAAAAAACTAGATGGATTTAATTCACAATTTCGCCGCTAGACAAAAAAATATGTATACAATTTATTTTCTTTCATTAAAGTGCTGTCCAATATTTACTATGTTAAATGTACTTCGGATGGTAACATTTTTATCTAGGGTTATTTTGGTGAAACAGGCCGTAACATACCTTTTGTCTCGCTGGGTCTTCTGGGTAAATTAAATGGCCGAACTTCCGGAAAGGCACCTTCAATGGCACCTTCATGAAAGATGCTATAAAAGGACCTTTGCGACTCTTCCCTTAGATTTCAAACGACCTTCAATATGGCGGCGACGAAGGAAAAGGTAGTGATTCCGAACGTCCTCTTAGTTAAATATTCTGCTAAGTTGTCTGTGCTAATAGATAAATCTTCAACTTTTAGTAAAATAAAATCTACCCTTGTTGAGTATATGCGAGCCTCGATTAGCAACGAAGATCCAGTTTTTATGTCCTTAAACCTGGTTGAATTAGGGGGAAAGACACCTAAAGTAATATGCTCAACTTTATTAAGGTCTTGAAAATGTACAGGTTCTCAGAAAATTAATTACAAAATCACTGGGAGTCTTTTGTAAGTGATAGTGCCAGGGTCGTGCTGCACAAGGCTAATGGTATAGCCAAAATGACTAGCAGATTATATCCGCCTTTACTTGCTTGGCTTTGCATGAACCATAGGTTAGAACTTACAGTAAATGATTCCATCAATAAAGTTGTGTTTGTAAATCATTCTAAAACTAGTATCGAAACTCTCTACGAAGGAAATATATTTAAATATAAATGTTATTATATGTATAGGCTGACTGATAATAAATGGAGCTCGTTTGCTCGTTCAGCAGTTGGGCAGATCTTGATTGGAATCTTTGAACCGTCCGTCCTAAAAGAAGTTTTCCTGACCTACAAGTAAATGCCGGGATGGTACTTTATCGCCACGGCATCTTCCATAATCTACTCCTTGTATATATAATAATAAATTTTAAAATTATATAAATATGTTTCTTCAACAACTTTATATTGCAGACATGTCAAACTTTCACGCAAATTGCATCAGAAACTAAAAATGCGTGCGAGATTCTCTGGTTTGGAAAATTTAGGGCTAGTTTTTCATTGTCTGGTTAAAGTACAGGTTAGCTAGTAACTAACAGTTAAACTCTAACTGGTGGTTTACCCGTTTTTCAATGTCTAGTTAATGCATAACCAACAGTTAAACTGAGCAAACTGGTAGTTAAATTAACCCGTACTTCTACCTCCAGTTAACGCGCTAACTGGAGGTTTTAAAAAAGTTTGGCAATTGCCACCTGTGAAAGATGTTGCATATGATTTCAGATTCATCCTCTTCCGATGAAGAGGATGATAGAATTGTATTAGAACACATCACAGTTCTTCTACCCAACTTTTTATCATCTTTTTTTATTTTCTTATATTCAGATTCAGTTAGGTGCGGTGCGAAAAATTTTGTTTTGTGCTGGCTGGGGCATGAAGTCAGTTTGTGTTTGCACTCCCTCAAAATGTAAAAGTTACAAGAATGATGGAAGTGTGTGGTGTTGAAACGCGATGTTTACTTTTGGAGCTCCAAAATTGTAAAATTTACAGAACAAATGTAATATTTTCAATTTGTGTGTAAGCATTGAAACGGAAAATATAACGAAGCTTGTAGTGATGCAAATGTGAAAAAGCAAAAAAAAAGTGTCTAGAACTTTACCCCATTGACAAGGCGACGGCGGTCCTATGGCGGGCCGACAGCGACGAAATGACGGGCCTCTAGCGACTCCCGCCGCCGGACCGCGCACGATTTTACACTAATGCGGTCCGCTGGCGGCATGCCGCTCCGTCGCCGCCGGAAATCCTGGCCAGGCCGCTCTCGTCCCACCACTGAGCCGCCACCTCCCCGCTATACCGCCCGAGTCCCGCCACTGAGCCGCCGCTATACCGCTCTCGAGCTGCCCTTTTTTCTCCTGGTATTCTCTTTTCGTCAGATTTGTTTGACACGGAAAAGTAATATCAATATACAGATCCTTATCAGAATAATGGAAATACCTGAACGAAAGTGCAACTTACCAGATTAATATGGTGTCGGGCCACCTTTCGCCTTCAGAACAGCCTTGATGCGATGTGGGATGGAGGCATAGAGGTCGTGAATGGTAGCAAGTGGAATATTACACCATACCTCGTGCAGGGCATCGGCCAGTTCTGGGAGAGAGGATGGAGGTGGAAATCGTCGCCGGAGTCGTGTTTCCAAGATGGACCACAGATGTTCAATTATGTTGAGATCTGGGGATTGGGCGGGCCAGGGGAGGTGTTGAACTTCATCCCGATGTTCCTCAAACCACGCTGCAACAACTCCAGCTGTGTGAATGGGTGCATTATCATCCTGGAATATGGCGTCATTGTCCGGGAACAACATCCGGACCATAGGATGCAAGTGGTCTCCTAAAATTGCGACATAATCGTTGGCAGTGATGCGTCCGCGAAGTGTGACCACAGGACCCAATGAAAACCATGATATTGCGGCCCACAGCATCACCGTGCCGCCGCCATGTTTCACAGTTGGGCGGAGACACTGCAGATCATATGCTTCTTTGGGCGTTCTCCACACATAAACACGGCCCGTGGTTTGGAATAGGGTGAATGGTGACTCATCCGACCATACCACACGTTTCCAGTCGTCAACGGTCCAAGTTGCATGGTCGCGGCACCATTTGCGGCGTGCTAAAGCGTTCTGGTCCCTGATGAGAGGTTTGGCCCGTGCAACACGACCCCGTAAGTTCATGTCATGTAATTCGCGGCGGACTGTGATTGTCGAAACAGGTTGGGGGAGGTGCTGATTGAGTTCCTCCGTCACTTGCGCCGCAGTGGCACGACGGTTCCGCGTGACAATGCGCTTTAATACCCGGCGTGCCCTGTCACTGCTGCTTTTCTTCCGCCCACTGTTCCGCTTCCCCGATGTGGTTTTCCCGTGTGTTGTGTAGGCCGTCATCACCTTCGACACTGTCCCTGGCGACACACCTAACACACTAGCCACTGCCGTCACACTCACTCCACATAACCGCGCACCAACAATTTGCCCTCTTTGAAACTCTGAGAGGTCTCCCATTTTACACTACCCCCGGCTGCTGCAGCCACTGCATACTCCTGTTCCACGACGCCTGACGTAGTATGGAGACCGACCTAACACACCACCACCAGCAGTCCGGCGCTGCGGTCGCCACGACACCACTGCCAACCCATACATCTGACGTGTTGCCAACTACAGGTGTTTCCATTATTCTGATAAGCATCTGTATATATATATAGGTATATTAGACACATATATATAAAAAGAAAGTGGTAATTGATATTAAGTTTACCTTTTCGCATTGTCTTCGCTGTTATTTATTTCGTAGTTAGAAAAGTTCTTCAGGGTCTGCAATGGGATTCGTGCCTCCGACTGTCAGCGCGAGATTTAGAAGTGTGATGCTTCAACCACTCGGCAATGCTGGACTTCCAACTGGCTGATGTTTTTTCATGCCTTTTGTCTTGCGGAGACAATTGGGAAGCTTGTTTGCACACGCTTTTTTAAAATTGCTTTTTTTCTAATAATATACAAATTCCTGATTTGAGTTTGAAGTAAATGTTAAATTCGTATTGCTTATTTTCAACCGTCTTCTTAACAAATCAATGTCGCAGTAACAGCGCGGTATACACTGCTGATATCCGCTGTTCCCCCGACAATAACAAATGACAATCTGCGTAACGGCAGGAAGGAGTTGCCGGCCCGCATGCTATTTTCCGCTCGGGCGGGATTCCGCCATCGGACCACTCGAGTGCATCACATAATAACCGCTATACCGACAAACGACGAGTTCACGACAACTAACCGCCAGTACATATCTATACTCGCGGTTATCGCTCTGTACCCGACGGCGGGCCGAGAGCATCGGCGGCAAATTGTCAGTGGGGTACTTGCCTTCGAGTTGAGAGTGCACATTGAGTGAATGTTAAAAGGCAGATGCATCGCGTATAATGAAAACATGTTGTAAGGTAACTTTAACTGCCTTTGCTACTCGACATGTGTCCGTGATTTTTCATTCAAAATGCGTGCCATTTATAACATGAAGTATGAATATTAAGTAGGTCGTTAGTATTCTTGCGCATGCCGCCATATTTGTATGTGTTGATCAACACGAGTGCTTATTTAACAAAATAATAATAACACATGATATTTAGAAACGCTTTTTGGATTTCTAGTTGTAGCTAAATGTTATGTGTGAATTATTTACAAAGGAATGAGTGGTACTGAACGTATACATGTATCAGTAGTTGACGGAAGCTGTGATCCCGAAAGTAAATAATATCCGTATGATTGTGAGAAAAACTCATAATATTCCCCAAACGATAATGATAATAGAAAAACGATCATCCTTACTTGATAACTGGCAGCTTCATCAAGTTATTGACCCATGTGTACAAACTATACCACTCATTCCCTTGCAAATAATTATTACTGACGCTTCTATACAACTCTTAGTATCAGAAATACGAAAAGTGTCACGAAAAACTGTCATTATTATTTTGTTAAATACTTAATCCAGTTGGTCAACACACAAACATGGCAGCGTGTGAATTCTAATAGCGACACTTCGATTTATGAATGACACTACTTTTCTACGAAAAATCATGTACGTGTCGAGTGAGTGAAGACGATTATTTAAGGTCAGGTTACAAAATTGTGTTCATCATACGCGATGCGCATGACGTTTGTCATATACTCCATATGCTGATTCCCACCACGCAACCACATAAACAGTCCCAACTAATTTTTGCTCTCATTTCATACTTCCATGACTCGAAGCTTCTTTAAATTTTGCAATTCAACGCTTCCACTCACGTTGGAAATCTTACATTTGTGCTGCAAATATCACATCTTTTTGTGGGTCATTAACTAAAGTTTACTTAGCAAATAATAAAACTAATGGAAACAAGATGATTAAATATCCCTTTACCCCACTTCGTGAATTATTTACAAGGGAATGAGTAGTGTAGAACGTACACATTCATCAGTAGCTGGCGGACGCAGGGTTTCCAAAAGTAAAGTTTATCCATATGATTATGAAGCAAACATAATATTCATAAAATGATAATGGAAAACAATAATAAAATTATTAAACATTACCCTACTTTTCACCTTACCATATCCCTTTTTCCTTGCGAGAGTACTAGTTGCGGGTAACAAAAAAAAGTTTAAACATTCATATTCAATTTCATGAAGTACATGAACTTCGCTGACTACGAGTTGTGTGTTTTTTTATAATTACTGTGAAGTATATAAATACAGAGATTCTGTTAGCCCACCCAATTTGTAACCCCCGAAAATTCTTGAGTACAACCTTAATTTTTTTACAATTAAAAATAAATAGGAACAAAATTGCAAAACTCTGTTTACAAGCTCTAATTTTGGCTATACCCTCCCAAACTGAAAATCTTAATTACTTTGTTAGTTGCAACCGAGCGAATTAAAACGCATCCAAAAACCGAAGAAATTTGTTCTCTGCCTATGAACTCTTTCATGAAAAAATCATTAATTCCAATTACTGCATTTCTTGCTTGTCATTGCTTGAAATAGCGCTCATGTTCTTCGAACTACCTGTTAAGTTCAGCTTTACTTTACTTTATGGGCTGCAAAAAACGTAAAATTTACACGAGAAATGTAACATTTCAAACGTGTCTAGAGGTGTTCAAATCCTAAATGTAAGTTTTGAAATGAAAGTGTAAACTGAGAGAGAAATAGGGAAAGGTGCTAGGGACTATTTAGTTTCTTCCGCGTTGGGGGGTTAATACATGCATTTTTTAGAACCCCATGTACATCGTGTATAATATAAAGCAACGAACTGGACTTCAACTAACCCCTCTTGACTGGTCCGAGATACTGTTTTGTGGCAAAATACGTGTAATTCATAAGACGAAGTTTCGCCATAACTCCTCACGGGGCTATGCTTATTATATGTTGATGAACTTCATATTAATGAAATGATAATGGCATATAGCTTCCGTAGCACTTTTAGGAAGCTGGGTTGCCGGTAGGTGTTTATAGATGTGTGGTTATTGTTTGCAAGGAAATAAAGCATATAGAGCCTTACATATAGCACGGAAGCTGCGGCCATAACTTGGAGTTTATCTATTTTCCCAGAGTGTATAAGGATATGCGGGCCAGCGATCTAAAACCGTCACGCCTACGTAAAAAATAAACTTTGTAAGCTTAATTTTGTATGGGTGATTTTCGGTCCGTCACGATTATGAATGGGATGCTAATTAAAATTCAGATCCATGCACCAGCCGGGATTCGAATCCGGGACCTTCGAGTCGCTTATGCAGCCCCCCAACCCACACGGCTACCAGGTCGGCGTCACATAAACTTATTTTTGTAGATAGTAACTCAACTCTTTACATATGTGTGTTTACTACCTTATTTCTTTATTCCACAAATGTCTTAATGAAATCAAACATTCATATTTCTTACTTCAGAAATTAGCGAATTTGATGCGTATTTTGTTTAAAACTTACTGTGCTATCCTCTATTCTACTGTTTTCATAATTCCTGAACAACTCCCTAGATGGCGAAATAGTAGAAATCCATTGCCAACCGTCGCACTGTTCCCACTAACCAAAAGTTAAGTAACCACCAGTTAAAAAGCAAATGAAAAACGGATATTAAAGTTAGAGTGCAGGTTAACTTTAACTAGCAGTTAGTTAACCGGAAAGATAACTGGACAATGAAAAACTAGCCCTTAACGTATGTGTTCTGGGGTTTAACGTTTGTGTTGTAACTCTTTAGCATGTTGCTTAGTTTCCTTCCTTCCAGATTGGCAACTTCGAACTTCTCTAGGTTGACGAGTCTGATATTGTCCAATAGGCCCACATATGTCGGTTCTAACATGCCATAGTTTCTGCTCGTGTTATGTATTGTAGCTGACTAAAAATAAGATTAAAAAGTTATGTATATAATTCTTTTCTTTCCGAAAGTAGTCGCATAACCAAAGGAGTTAGGCCAGCGCTTCCAAAGTCGCGAGTTCGAATCCCGCCTTGGGCATATATGTTTCTGGATTTTAATAAGCATTGCACTCCTATAATCGTGACGGGCAGAAGTTGAAAGTCACTAAAATGGCACATACATGCAATTATGACGCTTCAGCATAAGTATAACTCGAGGGATATGTCTTTCTGCGTTTCTCATTTGACTATAATAATAATAATTATTATTATTAAAATTCTAGGAATAACATTTATTTATTATTTATTTCTAATCTTTTCGAATACTGTCCAAAAGTAATTATACATACAACAAGATTAAACGATGAAAAAGTAAATAAGGAAAGAAGATGCCATAGTCAAAACGAAAGTACATTCCGGCAGTTGCTTTGAAACACTGATGAAGAAAAAGAAAAATGCGCACTTAGGATGGTCTGTCCCGAGATTTCGATTGGACAGATCCGCTTTTGGTATCAGCACATTACCATGGCTCCACGGTGCTCGGTTAATAATAATAATGTATGTATGTATTTATTTACGTACTATTAACAGCTTAATAAGATAATATATATATACAGTAGGAATACATAAAAGTACAGGAAAGAACAAATAATAATAATAATATACTTTCAGTAAAATCAAGGCTGTTTTAAAACTAAAACAAATACGAGTAAAATATAGCAAGGAAGATAAATGTCAGCAATGTGTCTCAAATACTAATTCATTTTTTCAAAATACCCAAATTTTGTTCAGTGACACTTTAACATTATTTTAGTTACTGTTATCTTGTACAAAGATTGGGTTTAACTAGTAAAAAGAAACATTTCTTTAAGTTCTGATCAAGAGATGTCAGGCATGCGGTGCGTATCATTAATTGTAAATGTTTTCATAATTATTTGTTTAAATTTAAGCTTTTGTTCGCATTTGAATTTGTAAATTACATAAATTTCATTTTATTATCCTTCCAAAGGAACCGTTCCTTATTAATACCGTCAATAAAGAAAATAATTAGATTCCACATAGCAAATTGTAAGATTTTATTGAGGCAGAATAGCTGCATGGAAAGAAGACTATCTCCTAGAGTCCAAAGGATGACGTAACTCGCGCCTCAACCAATGGGCACTGTTTTCCGCGTAAGGGCTCCCCATGATTTCATGCTTCCACGCATATTGATCTTGCATTGCTATTGGGTAATTGTTTTAACTAATTTAGCTTATTTTTTAAAGACTAATTAGATGATTCAAAAAAGTTGTAAGAATTTGATACATCACATTTTTCTAATTTGTATATGAGGAGTTCGTTAAGTCAATGTATTATTATTATTATTATTATTATTTTGTTCTTTTTACCCAGTGCGAAGAGAACGAGAAGAAGCAAAACTGAACCGACGTTTTTCGGTCAGTTGTTTGAGACAGGGGGAAGGTAAGAGATGAGAGAAGTGCCCCTAAGCTATGTGTCTTGCAAGATCTCTTCTGTTCTTTCAAACCACAAATGATTCTTGTGGACCCTTCTTGGAATTTTTCCATGGAAAATGACGAGGAACCAAGTCATCAAAACCTTACACAAGCAAGATTTCGACTTTGTAACAGAGCCATCTGGATGTCGGCTGATGGCAAAAACGAAACTCGAAACTGTAACCCCAGTTCTTAATAACATCTTGCCAGTGCATCGTATAAGCAGAGGATTGAAGAGTTATTGAATCCGTGATATTTTTGTTTGTGTGGTGCGGGGGTATCTTCTAAGTTTTGTGCAAAGGTTGGTGATTCTTTGTAGTGTGTTAGTGCAATATTAAGGCAAATATTGTCAGATTTAATTGGTCAGTCAAAAACTAGTAAGCACATACGCGCTTCCGAACAGTTCATCTCTTAGAGACAAGTGAAGCGTAACTTTAGTGTGAAAAAAATGAAAACAGCTTGTGGTGTTGGTGGTGATGGAGGAGGGGATGCTGTGGCATTATTTACTGCGTGTTACTGTGCTACCCATAGTGTATACAACCTCGGAAGCGTTTTTGCAAGTACTCAGATCAAACTGCACCGCACTTAATGTAGTTCAATCACGAAAAATATATTGACCCCGCGATTTCGAAATGACCTGTTGATGGATGAAACCACGGACTTCAGAATAAAAAACAATTAGGTTTATGTGTTGTGTACTATTATCGGGTAGGAAATCTTTGTTATTTACACGCATTAGGAAATTTAATAAAAGTAGTAACCAAGGGCACTCGGAGGTTAGTTAAGGTCAGGTGCGGTTTTTTTATTGCACACGCGACTACAAGATGTTACCACTGTTTCCCGCTAATCGGCAACTGCAAGGGAGTCGCATTCATGGCGCTGCGATTGGTGTTCATATCGCCTTTTCCTGACAATGGCCGAACCTTGCCCTTTTAAGCGGGTAAGAAACCTTCGTTATTTACAGTAATTAGGCACTTTAGACAAGCAGCACCGCGCCAATTTTACATAATACACCTTCCTTTACTTTCCCATGAACTCTATTTCTCCTGTAAATTTTTCATTTTTGGCGACGTAAAACTATAGCAGCACCGTAGTTATAATACAAACAGCAGTATAAATAAATATCATTATTATTAGTAGTAGTACTAGTAGCAATAATAATAATAATAATACCATTGTAAGAAAACATTACCATGACCATTATTATTAGTAGTAGTAGTAGTAGCAACAATTGTAAGTAAACAGTAACATGAACATTATTATTAGTAGTAGTAGTAGCAGTAATTCAAAGCGCAGTAACGTTATCATGAATATTTTTATTATAATTATTATTAGTAGCAGTAGTAATAAAAGTAACAGTACAAATGAAAATATCTACGCGATCATAGTAATGAGTAATACTACAAATAAAAATCAGACACTGCAGTTTATTATTATTAGTTGTAGCAGTAGTAGAAATAATAGTAATATAAAAAGTATAGATATTAACAAAAATCTTAACTTTGTATTATTATTACAGATAGAAGAAGTAGTGATAAAAGTAACGGTACCAACGAAAATTACATGATCCGCCTAATTTGTTGTTTACTAATCAAACAATGACTAAGCAATATTTTGAACCCCTGGGACCACTTCTTTTACTTTAAAAATTCCTTTCCGCAGGTCTACAGGCTGAGGTAGATCTCGAAGTTTTTTTATTTTCAAAACTTCAAATTTCGCCTTATATGAGAGGTATTGAGAAAATATTTACTCATTTGTAGATTATTCATCAAGAGTTGCTCAACGATATCCCACAAGACGTATATATATATAGGTTATACTCGCTGTGTTTCGCTGCGAGCGCTTACCCAATTTCAGTGATTTTGAGAGGATGCCCCTCCTTTATCGTAAAAAAAACCTCCCTGCAGCACTACACCACCATGGTGTCCATCTGCACCCTACCACGGGGGGCTGCGCCCCAAAAGGGGAGGTTTGGCTCATTTATTATAACCTACTCTTGGTCATATACCTTCAAAGAAAATTTCATTTCTCTACCTTCAATGATTTGGAAATTGGGTTTTTGGGGTATCCATTTTGGATCCAAGTTGACGTCTTTTTGAACGTTTTCTTATATTGTCGTGACCTACTTGTGATGGTACACCTTCAAGTAAAATTTCATTGATGCAGCTCAAACGGTGTGCAAAATGATTTAGGTGGCCATTTTAGATTCAAGATGGCGACTTTTTCCACATTTTGTAATATTTCCGTAAACTATTCGTCATAATGCACCTTTATGCCAGATTTTGTATCTCTAGCTCAAACGATATGGAAAATAATTTCTTGCTTCCGCCATTTTCGATCCAAGATGGCGTCTTTGAATTCACTAGGTAACATTTTCGTACTCGAAGAGTGATGTTGTACCTTTATCCCAAATTTGATTTCAATATCCCCAGCGGCTTAGACTGTGTATTCTATACAACAATGGGTTCGGCGGCCAATTTGGATCCAAGATGGCTACTGAATTTGCTCATTAACAAACTTAACCGAGCTGTTAAGCCTAGAAATAAGGTTCAAATATCTTCAATATATATATATACAGAGAGAAAGAGAGAGAGAGAGAGAGAGAGAGACCGTACCGATCTCAATAGGTAGACTTTTCTTCGAAATCTACCTAAAAACCGTCTCTGTTTGTTCATCCTAACAAGCGATCCCTAGTGTGCATACAACAGATTTTGTCCCTTCAGAAGAAAGTAACACGTTTGACCTAATTTGATTTTTACTAATCAAACCCAAAAATTATATCTAGCAAAACAATCTCTAAGTGACTAGAAATGCTAGAGAATAAATGATTTAGACATGTTTTAAATCTAACTTCAAACTTAGAAACGGCTTTTTCTCAAAAATACCAAAAGTGAACATAGTAGTACCCGTTTGTTCGAAGGTGACAAAAATTTTTATGAATCGGACTGATCAAGGATTTTTAAATTTGATTCGGATTCGAAAATAAGCACTATTCAGTATAATTTCAAAGCTAATGAGTCGAACATACTTAAAATGACTTTGAAAGTATGTTGATACGGTGAACTGTAAATGCTAAGAGAACAACCCTCTAAAATGATTTCACTGATAGTAGAGGTATTGGCTACAAAGAAGTGTATCTTGTATAGCCGTAAACATGGTGCCTCATACAAAATTGCACAAACTAGAAATGATTATTTGTATCAAATCAAGAAATAATTTCGATTCTAGAAATTTCGAAGTATGCTTACATTCGTAAAAAAGTGTTAAAAGTCACGGCTGCATTGTCACAAATAACTTCATAACTAGACATATGATCAGGTAAGATATTTCTAGTTAGAAAACACTCGGAAGTAGTACAAGATTTTTTATTAAGAAGGATGTGTCACAGATTGTACAAGCTTAAAAATGTATTTAATTCCGGAAACTTTTGTTTTTGTTTCTGTTTTCTTCTCTTGGTCTGCTGATGTCTTTAAGAACCGTCAGATGTCACCAGCCCCTTAATGAGTTAGAAACCCTCTCGTTTAGGGGAGGCCTGGTGTTTAAAATATCAACTTACAGTGTTTTGTCCAGCAGCGTCCAGCGCGCATGTGTGAAAGACGGCAGGTTTCAGTATGAGTGTATGTGTGTGTGTGAGTAGCGAAAAGGCATATTGTCTAAAAACAGTCGTTTTCGTGTTGTGCTTAATTAGGAAGCTCTCTTGTGAATTGTCGATTATTTCATAAATCAATAAAGATTGTGTTACCAGGGGATTAAGTTTCTTATTACTAATACATACTCGTAGGAGCATCCTCGAGATAGTTGTGAACACAGATATAGCTACAAAACCTAAAAACTACAAGGCCAATGAATACAATGGTTAGTACGAGCCAGCATAATAATCTATCCTGTATTCGCTACTCATAAACACTCGACGTAACGGATGGGCTAACCGCTTTTTAAAATAACAGAACTGGTACCAGGCGTACAAAATATTGTTGGGTCATTGTTTGATTCATATCAAATTAGGCGAAACGTGTTATTTCCTCTTGAGGGGACAAAACCTGTTGTATGCATATTAGGTATCACTTGATAGAATGAACAAGCAGAAACGGTTCTTAAAATAAAAGAAGTAGTTCGAGGCGTTCTAAATATTGCTGAATGATTGTTTGGTTATTAAATATGCAATCTTCTGTTCATATCTTTACTTTTGATACTACGATTTTTTCTACTACTGCCACAACTACTAAAAACAATAAAGAGTCACTGTCGTTCATTTTTATTTGTAGTATTACTTATTACTATGATTGCATAGATATTCTCATCTGTACTGTTACTTTTGTTATCACTACCATTTTGTCTCGTGTTAATACTACTACTACTACAGATAATAATAATGTTCATGGTAATGTTTAACCACAATGGTATTTTTATTATTTTTATTATTGCTGCTACTACTACTACTAGTTATAAAAATGATGTTCATGGTAATGTTTACTTATACTGTTCTAATTTGTTTTGTTGTTTTTATTTCCAAAAGATAGTTTGCAACACTGATACAGAGAGGTGTTCAGATAGTGCTGGGGACGAGTCTCCTGTGATTTTGGATGTTGGACTTCAGCAACAATGCTCAAAAATCGTGCGTCTACCCGCAAGCCAGTGGAATTAAAATGGCGGCTTACTAAAGCGGAAGTGACGTCTTTTATTCCTTCGGGTTATCTGACGTACGAAAGCAGCTTGTCCGCTGATGTTAGGATGGTAGACGACTAGGCGAATGATGTTATGTTTTATGGCGAGGTTATAATGCAAAAAAATGTCGAAATTATATCAAAACACGAATGCATAAAAATGCACTAAATGTAATAACGTGTACGAAACTTAATCGGGACTAAGGAAGCACGAAGGAAGTGTGGAATCGTGCAAATCGGTAATGAATTTTGCAAATAAGGTAGTTCGTATTCATGCAAAATTGTTAAGGAGTTACATGCGCAATCTACTTTAGACGATACAATTTATCGTACGATCTCTCATAATAAAATGTACAAGATTTTTCGTGCGTTAAGTCATACACTATTTTATAGTGTTTCACACGGAACACTTTTGAATAAGAGGGAGTAATGAAGAAACTTCTATAACCTATAGTTCTGATATCAAGCTCTCAAGGTAATTATGCCATAGACATTTGTGAAAGTAGCTAATTTTAATCAATAAAGAAGAATTGAAATAACAATGAATTTTGAGTTAGCAGTCATTTCATGTGTCCTAATACCATATTCAATCAAGATAATCTAATTTCTACTAGGTTTCAGTGGATACAAAAATGTCGTAACTTCAGTACTTTTCAACGAGGCAAAAACTAATTTTATTTGCGAAATCTTTTTTTTTTTTTACTTTTTTTCATCATGAATATTCCCTACGTAGCACAATTATGCATTTCTTGTTTAGGCTTAGTGAAATTAAATGATCCTACATTAAAAAAATGCACAACATACTTTTAACCTACATTACGAATGCAATATATCCCGCGCTCATGTACACACGGGAAAAGGTCTACTTATGGCCTTAAGCATGTTTTGCTCAGACCGAGGAAACAAATAATAAATTACTACAAAATTTTGTCAGAGGCAGTCCCAAAAAAAATGTTTTTTATGTATATTTTTAACAAGAGTTCACATTTTAACTTTTCATTGATTATCAAATAATATCAGGGACTCCGCAATAGTAAAAAAATGTGGGTTTTTTTTAAGTAGCATGAAAAATTTAGAAAAGTCTTCCCTTGTTCTCTCCGGCTTTTATTTATTTTATTTTTTTTACAACAATAGTTTAAGACAACTCATTATTTTCAATGCTGGCATACAAAACGTAGACCTTGCCCAGATTTGGATCTTAAGTTCATCGTCATGTGTGTTGTTTTTACTATATTCCTGAGTTAATAAGATAAGTGGCATAACACAGCACGTCAAAAGTATACAAATTGCGATATATTAACTCCGACTTACAACAATGAAGGCCAATTGATAAAACCGCAGTTTATCTACTCCTACCATAGAGCACTGGAAACTCTTCAAAATGCGACGTTTTACGTTCCTATAGTCATGAAAGATATTAAAATACATGCAAATACGAAAATAATGAGCAATGGAGCTTTTGTGTGATTCCTGTGCACAGAAAACACCCACATACAAGGCAGGATATAATTTGATTTATTTTCATTCTGGTGACCAGATTCCATGCACAAGCATTCTGGTATTTAATACGTCATTACAAATAACGTAATACAGATTGCACACAGACATACACGCGTCAATACATACATATAGCATTATAAGAATTACTATTACAATGAACTTATACAATGTTACAATGAATGCAATACTATATATAAACAAAACAGAATTGCAAAGAATAGAAAGAAACGCAAATTCTACAAAGAAAATAACTTACACTATGCTACCACATAAGAATACAAACACATTTACAAAAATAATAAGATTATCAGAAAATGATTTATGTTGCAGTAAACGCACAAGGATAAATTAGCACAAAATATAAAGAATACAGAGTACAATTAAAGAAATTCATATAATGCTAGAGTGAATACACAATATATATTTACATAAAATACAATAAAACACGTTTGATATTAGGTACTATGCATACCCACATAGCAGAGTACATCCCTGGGACGTCCCATTTAGATCCCATTACCGTCAGATTTCTCAAGCTCCCATAGCGATGTCCTAAGGACGTCCGTGGGATAACTCTCTGGGCAATACAAACAGTTCATCCCGTATGGAGGTCCCATGGATATCCCCCGGAAAGCCGTGCGGGATTACCTACCTGGAATTTCTATAAATTAAATCGACCTTACTATTATTAATATTTAATTAATTATAACTATACGAAGGATATGCCTTCGTATAGTTATACGAAGAATTAATTATAACTACGTCCCATGGATGTAACGGGACTTAAACAGGACGTCCTACGGACGTCCCGATATCCTGCCAGGAGATCCGTCAGATATTCCTGGGACAACATTTTGCTATGTGGGTAGGGACGGTCAGCTGTCTTCACCCTCGTATAAAAATAAGTTCGTATGATTAATTACCTAGTTCAAGTATTGACTTCCACAGCTAACTCTAGTTTGACGTCGTCACCCCATCTACATTAGGTATACATCTGTAATATAGTGTTTCATTATTTCGCATGCGTAGTGTGTATATTTTTTCTTCAAAATCACGGTATGAGTGCAAGGGTACATTATTATAGTACCATGTACATTGTGTCCTTTCACATATAATAATAATAATAATTATTATTATTATTATTTTTTATTGTCGTTAAGCTATTCACAGCAATGGACAACGTGAAGTTTGTAGCATAAGATACAGATAACAATGTATGACCATTACAATAGCCATTCTAGTTTAAAATATAACAAAATTGATAATACAACAGCAGCAACAAATACAATATTCACTTATATATTTACAGTTATAGGTATATAATAGCCTAATTGCTTATATCTATATATATATATATATATTGATAGTATGGTTATATAATTTTACAAACAATATGTATAATTAAAAAGGAGAATATGTTATATTTCTATGGAACAGTCAAAAAATTCCTCTAATGAGTAAAAGGGTGTTGCAACTAACCAATTTGACAATTTTCTCTTAAATCTATTCATATGTTCGTTTCTTACTGTTGGAGGCAGCTTATTATACATTTTTATTCCTAATATCTCCTAGCTATTTAAAGATTTGGACAGTCTTTGAAATGGTACATTGATATGATACATTGGTACAGAATTCTCAAACACACAGATAACAAGCCAAAAGCGTTGTGGAATCTAGTACGCAATGAACTAAATATTAACAGAAACAAACAAATAGATAATCTCGAAATATGTCATAATGATACAGTCGTACAAGACCCCAGTTCAATAGCGGATATATTTAATAATCACTACGTTAATTTGTCACGAAAATATACAGACGATCCCCTAACATCTAGATTGAAAACAGTGCCTAATGGTTGCCACAATACTATGTTTTTACTCCCAGTTAATGTTAGTGAAGTAACAAAAGTAGTTAGAAAAATGAAAAACACATTGTCATAAGGTATTTATGACATACCACCAAGTATTATAAAGGATAACATTGAACTGATTTCGGATCCCTTAACCGCACTTATCAATCTGTCGTTTGCTGAAGGCATATTTCCGGATGCACTAAAAATAGCAAAAGTAAAGCCTATATATAAGAAAGGAGACAAAAAATATATAGAGAACTATAGACCTATATCACTCCTTCCTACCTTCTCAAAAATTGTCGAAATGACAATGAGTGTGCGTTTAACATCCTTCCTCCAAAGAAACAACTTGATTACAAATGACCAACATGGCTTCTTGAAACTTAAATCAACAGAAACAGCTATCTATGATTTCATGGAGACAGTACGCGAAAATTTGGATAAGAAAAATTAATGTATAGGTGTTTTTCTTGATCTCTCTAAAGCATTTGATTTAGTACCACATACAGAATTACTCTCAAAACTACAGAACTATGGAATAAGAGGGATCGCCTATAATTGGTTTTGCACCTACTTACTAAACCGTAAGCAAACAGTGGAAATAACACATTATCACAAGGAAAATAACAAAATCTCTCAGCACTTATCGGAAAGGAGATCAATTTCTTGTGGAGTACCGCAAGGTTCAGTCTTAGGACCACTTTTATTCCTGATATATATTAACGATCTCCCCTATATGATTCAGCCAACTAAAACCACACTGTACGCGGACGACACAAATATAATATTGAAAGCTAATAATCATGAACTAATCAAAGAAAACTTGAATTGAGACTATGTCAAAACTGACTAACTGGGTCAGAGTAAAAAGACTAAAAGTTAATGGTGAAAAGACACAAATAATAAATTTCCACCACTCGCGTAACAAACACGCGCAACCAACAACGATTAGAATTGCAAACGAGGCAATAGAATTCGTAAAATCAACTAAGTTTTTGGGTTTATGGATACAAGAAAACCTATCCTGGGATAAGCACATATCAGAACTTAGCAAAAAACTAAACCGTGTTCAGTATGCAATTCTGGTTCTTAGAAATGTACTCAACGGGTCTACCTTAAGAATGATCTACTTCAGTTTATTTCAGCCGCACCTAATATACGGCATTATATTTTGGGGCAATGCAAGCAAAGCCAATATCATATTTAAAATACAAAAGCGAGTTATTAGAATCATGACACGTGCTAAACCTAGAGAACATTGCAGGCCAATCTTTAAAAAGCTCTGTATACTTCCACTACCTTGCCAGTATATACTTAACATACTTGTATTTGTTAAGAAACACCTAGAAGTTACGCTTAATTGTGTAGGGCACAACACAGTTACTCCACTACAAATAAATACAATTTCTCCTTAGTGGAACATCGTACTGTCTTGTATGAAAAGGGATGCAAATACACTGGTATTGTTTTGTATAATAAACTTCCTAGCTATATAAAGGCTCGAAACCCTCTTAATCAATTCAGAAAAGAACTACAGTCATTTTTATTACAGCATTGTTTTTACTCAATAAAGGAGTACATGGAGTGTTAAGTATTTTTTTTTTTTTTTTGGAAACGTTGAATTATAAAGATATATGCAAAAAAAGATAAATACTGAAAATGTAACTATTGCAATGTATTAATTAGTAACAGAAGTGTTATACACTACAATTCCTGTATATATTATGTAATTATTCATTTATTTTAAATATTTTCTACATTCTTTTTGATGTCTTGTAGCATCCTAGTTTCTATTATATTTTTTCGTTCATCTATGTATAATTCTCTGTTGTAATTACTGACATGTTCTATACCATTGTACATAATTGTATGTTTATGGTCAACAGAATGAAATAAAATCTAATCTAATCTAAAGGCCGCTTTAGACGACAGCATTTATGCTACGATAAATCTTACGATTAGCAGTAGTGCCAGACCGTGAAAGCAAGAATGCTACAATAGGGCATGATGCTATGGTATAAATCCATAACTTTTTTTCTTTTTTTGCGCTGGCACACTGCTTTTGCTAAGATTCATCGTACGAGAAATTGGATCGTCTAAAGTGGCCTTAATCTATGTTTATTGTTCCAGTGTTGTACGAATGTATATCTTTTCTGAGCTGTACGTTTTGTAGATTACTTTTTACCTGTTGGAGTACTGTATAGATGTATAGGTTAACCACTGTCATAATCTTTAGAGTGATAAACAGGGGTCTACAGTGGGCTAACCTGTGTGAGTCTGCGATAATTCTGATCATGACAGTGGTTAACCTCTACATCCGTAATACATGTAACCTATATCATGCTTGCAGCAGATTCTGTACTCTACGCCCCAGTAAAAACAATTAAAATCACATTACTTGAACTGTATTGCACGCTATAAAGAGAAACAATAGCTATTAGGTCACAACGGAACTTTCATATTAAATCTCTTTTTCATAAGTACCTTTAATTGCTATACGAACCCAAAACATAGCATTTTGAAGCATTTCCAGTGATCTATGGCAGAAGTAGCTAAACTACAGTATTAATTTATACACTCCGCTTAAAAACTTTGGTTTAGATCTTTATACCTGTAATAGTTTATTGTGCTATCATGTGTGTTAATTTCTGCATCAAGTAATAATATGAATATATTCTCTTTCGCTTGTAATCTATAAGCAAACAGCCGAATAGGAAAGGACGCTATATTACCACGACAAGCATCGTTTGTACTGTAGACGACGCGAGAAGATACAAGACGTCACTTCCGCTTTAGTCAGCCGCTATTGTAATTCCACTGACCTGCTGTTAGACGCTTGTGGTTTGCCTGAAATTGAAGTTGACGGACACCGTTGTTTACTACAAATTTGGAGGTTTTTGAATATGGTGTTCAGAGTACGATAAAAATTAAGTATACATCGATATCATTGAGAGCAATGTCTCCGTGAACATAATTTTAACAGTACAGTAAAAGCTCCAGGACAAAAGCAAAATTCATACAACATTTAGTACGGTATGGTACAGTTTATTATATCTTTGATTATAAAAGAAAACTTCCACAATAGGTACTATTTACGAGAGAATACAAGAAACTGTAGATAACATTATCCATAGAAAAAACGCATACAGAAATCTCAATTTTGTACAAGGGTGAAGGAAATAGCTATTGTTAAGGCTGGGTTAAGTACAAGAACTGCGTCGGATATAGGCCTAGTGATTGGTTGAAACCCGGGTTTCTAGTATTCGGAGGGGGGAAAGAACCCTCATATTAATACAATAAGAAGGTTTTTATCAGCAAAATTACTAGCTTCTTTTTTTTTTAAAAAAAAAAAAGCGGTTGTATGCGTCATTCAAGTATAAATATTGTTAGAAGTTTTTTTATATATATAACCTATTAGCAACTATAAATTTTAACAAAGATAAAACAGTATTTTGCATTCTTTATTCCTCTTAATTCAATCTGAATGCCTCAGTGCAGAAAAATCCAAAAGCTTTATGTTAGGGCACTCCCATTTTGAAAAGAATCAATTGGCGCTCTTACTAACAATTTATTAAAAATAAATATTGGCCTTCGTGTACAAGGTCAATTTGGTATATGATTTGCATATTCTTATATTGAAATCAAGACCGAACCAGATTCATTAGATTTATTTTCGATCTGTTGACCATTACAATTCCTTTTGTACGAGTATTGTAATGGTCAACAGTACGAGAATTAATCTACCAAAGGGATTGTACAGCATGGCATAGAAAACGTCACAAGGTACATGTCTATCTTTACAATAATTTAACACAAAATATGTTACAAATTCATACAAAACAAAAATATAATATATATATTTATGGTTTATATATAATTAGATTAAGCTGCAAGTAAAGAAAAATTATGAATAGAACTAAAGTAAACTGTCATTGTAGAACTCATCCATGTTGTAATAGGCTTTTTGAGTCATTAACTTTTAATTTGTCTTGAGAAAAGGCGTTTACTTTCAGTGTGATGGGAGGGAAAATATATTTTAATTTTATTCCTCGTGTCATGGTTCTGTAGATCCCAATGTAGTACTAATTCATGCAGATTGAATTACATAAGCATTAGAATTTCGTACATATAAATGCTTGGTACAGTAAGAAGCTTACCGTTGTAGATCACCCCCGCCATTTTGATATGACCTCTCCATTGATTTACACGGGAATTTTCTTACTCGTTTTATGCCTCTCGGAACTAAAATAGTTAAATTCTGCTTTCACAAAATTTGTTCGGTGGTTATTTTGACTCTTGTATACTTTTGGTTTGTGAATATTCTTCAAATATATAAGTATAACGTATTATTAATAATTTGCTATATAAATCACAATATGTTAACGGGAAATTATACTGCTCGTGTGTAAAATATTGCATTTCTATAAAATAGCGTAAGTAAAAGAGAACATGACGATAAACTGGGCGAAAACAGAAGTTAAAAATATGCTCCTGAAACATATAAGACGAGTAAAACAATTCCCAGGTAAATCAATGCAAAGTGCGTACCAAGATGGCGGGGGTGATTTACGCAGTTAAGATCGTGAAAAATATTTCTGCAACTGTATCGCAATGTGTATTCGTGATAATTCTAATAAGTTTTTTTTTTTCAGTTTGAAAATTTTTAGAAGCTCACTAGAGAAACCCCAAAATACAATTCCATATTTGACACGAAAGCAGCATGGTATAGGGAGAGAAACACATCTTTTTTTTTAAGATATGAGTTAATGATCTAAACATGAATCTTACTGATGAAACGATGCTGCAAAGGTCTTATATATGTGTTTTCCAATTTGTTTTTCATATACAATTACCCCTAAAAATTTAATTTGCTTAACACATTCAGAATTTTTGTTGTTAATGATTAGGTTTGGATAAGATGGTGTCACCGAGTTACTTTGATAAAAATGCATACATTTTGTTTTTTCGCTATTTAGTGTTACTTTGTTATAATGAAACCAATTTTCAAGCTCATTGGTTGTGTGACTGATTTCACCCTGTGGTTCTTCTTTACACCTGGTTTTCAGTATGACATTTGTGTCATCTGCATATAAGATGGTTTTGCATTTGTCAATGTTAAATGGCAGATCATTGATGAAGATAAGAAAATGCGGCGGACCAAGGACTGAGCTCTGGGGTACACCTACATTGACAGCTTACGGATTAGAAACGACTTTATGTAGATAGTTAGTCTTTTCATCACAATGTGAAATTTCGACATATCGATATCTGTCACGAATGTAAGTGGCATTCGTTTGCGATACCTCTTACACCAAACCTGTAAAGCTTTGATAATAGGAGGGTATGGTCTACTGAGTCGAATGCCTTGCTCAGATCGCAGAAGATAGGAAATGGATAGTTTTTGTTGTCTATCGAAGGTTCAACCTCTTCTATTAATTTATAAATTGAAGTAGTTGTCGATTTTTTTTTTAAAACAAACTATGTTGTGTATTTGATATTTTATTTTGCTCTAGGCGATTTTAAAGTTTTTTTTTAGACACTATAATCTTAGACAGTGTAGAAAAAAGTGCTTTAGGTCGATAGTTTTCGCAGTTCATTTTATCACTTTTCTTTTTGAATAGCGGTTTAATTAAGGACCGTTTCAGTCAATATGGAAATGCGCCCGTGACATAAGAAGTAGGCCTATTTATGATTTGAGCTAATGGTAATAAGATTGTAGGGATACACCCTTTAATTATAAACTCTGGAACATCATCAGATCCTGAAGAAGTTTTATTTTGAAACATTTTTACCATGGAGATTATTTCAGACATGTTTGTGTGTTTGAGAAAGAAAGAATTTGTAAGTTGGAATATTGGCTTTGGGTCCTTCAAGGTAATGCCCGGGTTTGGTCGAGTAGTAATCATTTTATTTATTATATTGCTCAAGAAGGAACTGAAAGTTTCGGCTACTGTGTGTGGATTCTTATTACTTTCCTCATCATTTGTTTTTAGCGTTATATTTTTTGAGATCGGTTTTTTAGTTCCGTTTTCCTACCGTATTATGTTCCAATCCATTTTGGTTTTGTTGTCTGAACTATTGAGTAGTCCTTTATAGTGTAATGTTTTGGCTTGTTTTAAAACTTTTTGTATATTCTTTTATAGTAACTGTGATGGTCTAGGGTTTTCTTATTATTTGGGTTGAGTTTGCATTGTATGTGTAGCTCTTTGAGCTTTTCTCCGGACACCTGAATTCTTTAGTGATCCATTTATTTTTGGTGTGATCTTTTTTCACTGTTATTTCAATGTATAGTATGATAATTTCTATTTATATTTAATTTATTAGCATAACACAAATCAGTGAATAGGTATGTTTCTCTGAAAGAATATACTGCAAGATTTAGTTATATTCCATCAGCACATACAATGCGTTCGTAAAAACTGTATTGACTTCGGCTTTTTTTTATTATTTTTTTTAGAAAATAATGATATTAATGTTGAACCCAGTGTTCGGAAACTTTTTTTTTATTATTGTTTTAATCTTCGACGATTGCTTTTCGGAAGAAAAAGTGTTGATGAATATTTGGTACCACGCTAAAGCTTCATCCAGAGAATATCTCAGATAACCTCTGATTAGTAATAACTTATTCTCTCTTCCAATTTCATAGTGTAGTTATTACATGAAACTAAGCATTTTATTTTGATTCGGTTTAGAAGTACAGAAAAACGTATTTAACAAGTATAAATACGAGCTTATTTGTCTTTACCACGTGTTCAGCATTCAACACATCTGTTGATATTGATTTATTGCGTTGCGTTGACCATGGAGCATACAAATATGTTTATGGTATAGAACAAGTCAGTTAGAATGTTATTACATGAAAATCATGTACTAATTATGGGAAAGTAACTGTAGACGAAAGACGCAATTACTGAACGTTCATCTTTTTACCTGTGGTGTTTTAGTGTTAGGGAGTGTTATAACAAACGTATAGGTAGTGTATCTAATATCCTTCCATATCTCGGGCAAGAGATCTGCTGATTGACATATACGTAAATTTGAAGAGTGAATTATTTAGCGTACAAGGGTGCAAATAAATTATAACACAAGGTTGACCCTGACAGTCATAAGTTTACAAGAATGATGCCGCACGTTGTTCATCCGTGTAATCTGGATTATGGGGAGAATATGCAGTCAGAGAATTTAAAACAGTCTGATGGCAGATCTCAAAATAATTTCCCGGTAGGGCCAAGGCTTCACTTATACAAATCAAGCTACATCAAAGGACCATCAACAGAGCGAAACACTTTATAAAATTAGTGAAGAATTTCAGTCGTTGCGTATAATAGTTCAGTTGCTAAGTACTGAGGTTCAATCTCTTCAAAGAACTCAAGCAGGTATGAAAAATTATATTTCGGAACCAGGTGCAAAGGGGCAGAATTAGACTGCCATAGTGAAACTGCCAGGTGGTAAGCATATATCTAGTGTTTTAAAATAACGGAAAAATTGAACGCCGGAAAAAAAAAACAGGAAAAATGTTTTTTATTTTTCGTGCTACTTTGCAGAAGAATTTTTTGTTGTTGTTGTTGTTGTTTCTTTTACTATTGCGGGGTCCTTCACAACATCTTATGATCAGTGATTTAGTCAAAATGTTAGTTCATGTTCAAAACATATATTTAGAAAAAATCCGCAATTGACTGACTTTGACAAAGTTTGAAGCATTATGTAAGTTTTGTGGGTCTGAGCCAAAGATGACTAAGGCCCAAAAATGAACAGAACTTCTGCTTCAATGGGTGCTAATGAGATATATTGCATTCCTAATGTAAACTGAAAGTTTTTCGTACATTTTTAACGTGAGAACATTTAATTGAAATAAACCTGAACAACATGCATTAGGTGTGCTAAGTAGTGAATATTGGTGATTTAAAAAAATGATTTCGTCAATAAAATCGGTGGGAAAAAAAACAATTTTTCGTGTTTAATTTTTTTTTTTTTCGAAAATTTCCGGTCTTTCTACGGCCTTTAAAACTTTACATATATCTAGAGTTTTAAAGGCCGGGAAAAAAACTGTGATTTCAAAAAAAAAAAAATTCTGCACGAGGAAAAAAACTGGTTTTATTGACGAAATCGTTTTTATTTTTTATCCTTGTTTGGTAGACCTTGTAGATTATAGCATGGTAATCGTGTGTGTTTACAGAACACCAGAGTCAAGTTGATATATTGAAAGAAAGGATAGGATTTAATATTAAACCACTTTCTAAAACTGAAAAGCAGGTTATGTTCGAGATATAAATATTGATTTTTTGAAGCCGATCAAAAACCAAGAATTAAAATCGTTACTAGTCATTTAACATGGAAACCATCGTTAAGGTACCTACGCGGATCACGGAAAGTACTAAAAGCGCCATTGATCAATTCATTGTTAGCTAATATACAAAGACCTCCACAACATGAACAGGCCTGTTTCTCAGATCACTTAGCACAAGTAGCTATAGTAAGCGTGATGAACATAAAATGCAATAAAATTAACCGTCAAACAACATACAAACGAAGGTTCAACAATGCGAACGTGGCATACTTTCGTTATCTTTTATGCAAAGAAAATTGGAATAAAACTTATTCCGGAGATGATATGAACGTAGCATTAAATTGTTTTCTAAACACCTTATCTTACTACTTTAATTTAGAATTTCCCGTTGTAAAATGTAGAACAACAGCGCAAATGCCCAAACCTTGGATAACAAACGTTATAAGGATATCAAGTGAGAAATTACGATTTGTAAACATAGAAAAGAGAAAATGGAACCTATCAACAGAATCGAAAATATATTACAAGAAATATAATACCTTGTATAAACTTGTATTGAGAGCTGCAAAAAGACTACACAATGAAACTATTATTAATCAGGCAGACAACAAACGAAAAGGGTTGTGGAAACTAGTGGGAAATGAACTCAATACGAGCAGACGCGAAGGGGTAAATAATCTTGAAATAAATCAATGATATAATAATAAAAGACCCCAGAAGAATAGCAAATGTATTTAATAACCATTATGTCGCAAAAATTTGTAAACGATACCTCGCCTTCTAGTATGAAACCGCCGTCAAATGAATGGAACAAGGCAATGTATCATCTCGTCCCGGTTAATATTACTGAAGTTATAAGAATAGTGGGTAAAATGAAAAGCACATGGTCAGCAGGTACTGATGTACTCGCAAGCATTATAAAGAAAATTGTTAGACAAATCACAGGCCCTTTAACGACATTTAATAATAACCTCTCATTTCTTACATAACATTGACTGACGCCGTTAGTACTTCTTTACATGAAGTAGTAATCATTATGTGTGTTGATCAAGTGGCCGACGTAATTATATAAATAATTGTTGAAATCATTATGAGTTGCTAAAACAGATTTTATACATGCGGAATTTTAAATGGAAGTCACTCTCAGTACATGATACTAAAACTTTAGTTACGAATCATTTTGTTTATTTAGAAATAAATGGAAGTTCTCTGGATGGCCCATTTTGGACGAAGTTAAGAACGTCTTCCTGGTACCCCAAATACTTTCTTGTCTGTTTGATTTTTAAGTACTACTGCATTTTAACCAGGGCTGGAAATGGGCATTTTCATGAAACGGAACGCTTTCTAATGCATTTATCACGTACTAACATGAACTTACGTGACGTTACCTCTAGTTTTACAAATAATAAATTATTTTCATTTAGATCAGTCATTTAGCGTGCGTGCTCCGTTAGAAATATTCAATTGCAACATAATATTTATTTCTGAAGCAGTTTTCTTTTTCTTCAAATATTTCATTGACATCCCATATAGAGGAGGATAATTGGTTTCTTATTGTATTAATAGTTTAGTCGGACGTGATGTAGATTAGTGAAGAAAAGAAAGGAAAAGTTAAACGCCGAAAAACAGAAAAAAACTTTTTTTTTTATTTTACGTGCTACTTTGGAAAATGAAGTTTTTGTTGTTTCTTTACTGTTACGGGTTCGTGACAACATACTTTAACAACAATCAGAATAAGCATTGTATTTGGGAACAGTACATTTTTAAATTTCCTCCATCAGTTGTGCAATACTCCTCCAGTCTGACACGAACACTTTGCATCGCTTTTTGAATAATGATCGGTAAACCCCGTTTATTATTTTTCTGGGCGGGGGGGGGGGGAGAGAAAAGCGTATTATTACTGCACTTAAGCTACTTTTGCCATAGAGCATTGGAATCTGCTCAAAATGATACGTTTTATGTTTCTACAGCCAGGCAACCTAATTAAAATGGAGGAAATAAAAACATGGCCTATTGTAAGAATTAATATGTGTTGATGAGGGGCATAAGAACCACCTTAAAATGCGAGAGTACAGAGTCTTTATTTATATAGTGCGCAGTTTAAAATTACGTGATCTTCATTGTTTCTCTGGCTAAAGCCATAGTCTGATATGACTGATAGTATACAACAGAAAGGGGAGTATATGTCCATGCAGTCCACTCATATCATGATTTTGCTACAAAAAAAGATAAATCCAGATATCGATATAGCACTGTAATCAGGAACAATTTTTATTAATTAGGTTATATATCCCTCATTACTTCAAAAGAAAATATGTGTATTCAGGCTCTCCCTTCATTTGCCCATACTAATGTAATTTGCCTATATTATCTCACAATAATAAATTTACGACAAAAATTTCTTCAGAGCCGTGTTTTCCGTAATATTCTAATCCAGAATGGCATATTGCATGATCCACATTCCTTTTAAAAGATCAATGGAGATTCTAAATGGCGGATTTTAAGAATACCCTTCAGCCGGTAGCGCATTCCATCTAGTACCCATTACTATGTATTTGCTTTCCATTTCTTTCAACACTTTACAAATATAAGAGTATTTTCTTCACTCCCCAGAAACAGGAATCTGATCTGACTATTTTATTATTTATAACAAGCGTCTGCCGACAGCATTTGAGGAACAGCCGAATGCACCCGAGAGATCACGAATGCTTGGGGTCGAGAATTCACGCTACTTCTAGCAAAGGGCGAAACTAGCAGGGGGCCAGGGGCAGAGAGAAGTATACTTTAGACAAGAGCGTAATAATCGTACAACATAACATTTTGATACTGACAACATTTCTAAGTTGAACACATTTGTATGATAATTTTCTTAAAATTTTAGCTGTGTGTTGGAAATTTGTCATTATAATTTACTTTTTTTTTCAATTATGTAGTTTTAGTGACAAGTTTTGTGTGATTGCCCACCAGAACTTAGTTGAAAATGCGGTGGTGTTATTCTTTATTAAGCCTCCCTATAAAACCATTATTGCTGTCCTTTCCCAGGACTTGTTAATTCCCAGTTTTCTTGCCAGGTGCAATAGGCGAGCGTTAGACCAGCGTTTCCGAGGTTCTCGTTTCGAATCTCGATTGAGCCATAGATGTCTGTGGCAGTTTTCTTTAAGTTGTGTGCGGAAATCATAAAATTAGTATACAATGTTTATGAAACTACGTTCTAACTGTTTGAACTTGAATTTTATTTTTAGCCTTTAGGCATCTTTGGTGTACCGGATGCACCTGATCTTTAAAGAATTATAATATTCTTTGTGTGTGCCAGTTCAACGTTTCAATACTTATTAAAAATCAATGTTTGGAGCAAAGTAAATAATGAGCTTATACTGATGTTTAAGAATTATTATCAGAGACAGAGAAATATAGGTTTTCTTTATACGTATAATTTCTTAATTAGTTCTTTTATAAATGCTATTTTAATTGATTCTGTAATTTTTTCTTTAATATATTAATGATTTTGTATTGAGATTTTCGTTTAATACAGCTGAAACTCTGCAAGAGGAGGAATAAAGGAAATTGGAAGCTATTGAAATGTGGACGTGAGGACGAAATGTGAACGGGAATAATAATAAAAATAAAATAATAATATAGCTTTTTTATAGACATACTTTTCTTAAACAATTCGTACTAAAAAGTAAAGAATAATTTTGTTTATGCATGACTAAAAAGAAAAGCATGGGGGGCGCTCTTATATATAGCTACTTTATTAACTCTTCAATTGGCGCTCCCCACGTTTTTCTTTTTAGTCATGCATAAAAAAAATATTCTTTAGTTTTTAGTATGAATTGTTTAAGAAAATATGTCTTTAAAAATCTTTTTACAGATATTTCTTTAGTGTATAGAATGGTTCGTGCTGTCCTAAAATCTTGCAACCTTAATTTAAATAATTTCCTGACGTAATACAATAATGACAATTTGAACAGCGACGTAAGTCGGGTGGCAATACAAATATTCCATTACTACTTTGATATCTTTCTATATATTGATATATTTCTATATATATTCCTTTTAAATATGGACTTCTTTATCCTAAAATAAATATTAGCCTACAAACATGTGGACTTTCACTGATTGCAGAACACTTTAGGATTCGGGTCATAAAACATAAGCTTCAGGAGAAATATCCGAACCCCGAAATAACTCGAAAAAAAAATAAAACATTTTAAAGACATTTTTGGTAAGCAATTCCTACGTAAAAGTAAGAAATAATTTTGTTTATCCATAACTAAAATGAAAAGCATGGGGCACGCAAAGTTCAAAAATTTATAAAGTGACCTTACGATAAAGAAAACCCGATGCTTTTCTTTTAGACATACATAAACAAAATTATCTTCTACTTTTTAGAACGAATTGTTTAAGAAAAATAATCAAAAACTAACATTTTAACTATTTA
>JAGDQP010007242.1:42612-68287 GCA_022664845.1 Lepisma saccharinum
ATAACCCAGGTACACTGGTTTCTTGGTTCCGACTTGCACTTTGGATCGGAATTAGGGAGGCACGTTTGTTTGAGTCCTACTGATCACCCTGATAAGGGGTTTGCACAGATTTCATCAGCTTCATCAGTAGAAGCTTGGCGTAGCATTCGGAAGGTTGTGGGTTTGATCCCAGCGTCCGACCATCCTGACGGAGGTTTTTCCTCAGTCACGCCAGGCAAATGCCGGGATGGCACCTGGAAAATACTCCCTGGCCGACACCTTCCCGAATCAATTTCTTGTCCTATTCCGGCCTGAGCCTTAAATGCCTACGGCCGGAATTCAGTGGTTGAACGTTGGCGTGGGAATAGGAGGTCGTGGGTTCGATCCCAACGGCAGAGATCCTGAATGAGGTTTCTCCAGGTTTTTCCTGTCACTAGGCAAATGCTGGGATGGCACCTTCAACATAAGCCCTGGCCGAGACGTTCCCGACACCCCCTCTCCTTTCCTGGCCTGTGCCTTAATGTCATCAATAAAATTCATAAAAAATAGACGCTATGTGATATATTTGAAACTTGTTTATGAATAAAAATAAGTAATTAAAACAGTGTCTTCAGATTTAGTAAATATTTTGCTCGCAAACTTTTAGTCAGCTCTTGGAAGCCTCATGAAAGCAATGTTCGGCTACAAACTTGAAGAGCTTATGTAAAGCTACAAAGTAGCATCTAATGAAGCAGTACTCAAACTTTTTCTGTTCCCGCCACACTATGCACTATCCTTTGTAGTGAGTTCCCGAGGCACACTAATATATACGAGTTGGCTACAATGCGGGAGAATTGGTCACTAATTGTAAGGCGTAAACAAAACCCATAATTTCACTTAAAATAAACATGTTTGGGCTCATGAATATATATTTTTTTTGTTCCTTTTTTGCAATAAATATTCCGTGAAATTATTTGAATTTCTCTTACCAGCAAAACCACAAGATCTCAGAAGTTTTGCGGCACACCGGCTGAGAACCACTGACCCAGATGCCCCCCCCCCCCCACTTGAAATTAGCGTTCATTTTTCCTATTGCGACTTGCGAGGAAGCAAGAACAACCTTGTACATGTGTGAAGAAATAAACAGTGAAACACACACAAACACAAAGAAAGAGAGAGAGAGAGGGAAGGGAGAGAAAGGAACGAAAATATTGCCTTTCGTTTAGTTGGAGAAAAAATCATCGATGGTTGTTGCTGTGAGTTCTTCTCGATGATTTCTGACCAACCACAGCTAAAGAAAATCATCGATTATTATTCTCAGTCTCGCAAGCAGAGAATGACGTAATTACTAATTTCTGACCTATCCACACTTCTAAAAAGTTTTGCGATTATTCTCTGTGGAACATGACGTAATGAGACATGCCGAACCAATCAACATGCTTGAAAATGATCGATTATGTTTTGCGCAAAAATATCTCACTGGCAAACGATGAATAATCGTTGGAATGGAAAATGTCTCGATTCAGAAGGAAAGGAAAATATCTCACTGCCAACCGATGAATAATCGCCGGAATGGAAAATGTCTCGATTCAGAAATGAAAGCTGAGCGGAGTGACCTTGTAGACCTGCGCCTGTCGTTTCTTCTCCCTTTGAAAGAGCTGGGACTGGGAGGGATGAATTAGTTCCGTTGGAATTGTTCGGCTTCGATGACCGAGATAAAGAAGGAGATGGGAGGACAAGAGGGGAAGAGGTCAGTGTGCAAGTTTCCGCGGGGAGAAAATCGTCGCTTTGCAAAATAGAAAAGCAACAGAATAAAAGGAGACGCTTTGTGACGTCATAAAAGCAAAGGAAATCTTTTACAATGAAACCGAATGAATAATCGTTGGAAAACAGAAAGTCTCGAAACATTCGAGATATTCAAATAATCGAATTAATCGATTATAACTATTCGATTATGCCCATCACTAGATCCAGGGGCTGCTTTCATGGAAGAGATGCAATGAGACGTTTATACTTCAGTAAGTAATTGAAAAATATAATATTTTTATATAAATGATTTTAATTATGAAGTGTTTTTTTTCAGCGGAAAATGAATTTATTTATTTATTTCCAACATAAACAGGCTGAGCTACAGCAGGGACGTAACTAGTGAGGAGCAGCGCAATTTCGCAATTTATTATTTTATATTCAAAGAAAATAAGTTTGATATTTAATTACATTCTGCATACCTTTGGAACAATTTATATATACATATAAAACAGATAGGAACGTCATGTTAAACTGCAAGGTATGAGGTCGAGGTTCAAGTCCGACGGCGAAGTCGAGGTTGAAATTTAATCTCCGGTCGAGGTTAACTACCATTTTAACCAATTTCTCTATTTATATTACGAATGGAACCTCCAAATCTTTATCACCCTTGTACACGAGAGAAACATCCTGTCCTCTTGTGGCCCTTAGGCATATTTGGCTCAGACAGGATACTTTAATAATGCTCCAAAACTTTGTCAAATTCAGTCCCAATACTCTCTTTTGTCTAAATTTATATTCTGAACATGAACGAACTATCATTGTAACTAATTTGTCTATTTATAATTTTACGAATGCTTCAAAACTTTGTCAGAAGCAGTACCAAAAACGACTTTATTGACGATTTATTTTCATCTCGAATATTCACTACTTACCCCATCTTATGCATTTCTTGTTTAGGTTTAGCAAAAGTAAAAGTTCTTACGTTAAAAATGTACAAAAAACTTTATATTTAAATTAGAAAAGCAATATATCTTATTGGCGCCCTTGTACATAACAGACAAGTTCCAACCACTTAAGTCATTTAGGCATCTTTGGCTCAGACCGTGTAACGTAAATAATGCTTCAAAACTGTTAGAAGCAGAGTACAAGAAATAATGTTTTAAGTACTTCATTGATCATCAATTGTCGTCAGAGGACAGTAAAAGTATAAAGTACATTACTATGTCATAAGGTATGTTAATAATTTCCGTTTTCCTCACTTTGGCACCGAACTAAACCGGCGCCGAAACGGTAGCGCCAAAACGTAGCCTGCGCCAAAATGGTGGCGCCGAAACGTAGCGGACCCTAATTTGCATGCATGTATACATATTTTAACATTCTAATCATGACAGAAAAAATGGAACTTTCTGTGCCATCAGTATGTTTGCTTTTTAGTAGCCAAATTATACATTTATGGAAGTTAACATGTTTTAGTGAAGTCTTAACTTATTATAGGAATCCGCAAACCGTAATTGACCCAGATAAAATGAAATAATCATTTTTTTTATTTGAAAATCTTACGTAGCAGAACACAATACATAGATCGCCAATAGTATTTGGCAGCAAAAAAATGAGTTACTGGGACTAATCTCGTCAACAATTACAGTTGTTGTAATTGTGTAACTTGGAGGTAGTGATGTACAGGCTGGAAAAAAAGATTCTAATTTTTTTTTCGCGAGGCAAAATCAGTAGTTTTATTGTTTTTCGTCACGAAAATTCAGTATTAATCCCATCATCTGCATTTCTTGTTTCAATTTAACAAAATTAATAAACTTTTCGGTAAAAGTGAACAACAAAACTAAGTAATTTCGCAACTTGGTGCGATTTTTCGAAGTTTTGCAAATTTTCGACACTACATCAGAACAAAACTATATTTTCTACACAAATACATTACACATATTTTCATATCCTTGCAAATCAGCAAAGTTTTTATGATGTTTCAATACATATTTTTCTTAAAGAACAACAGATGCGACGATTCGTTTTTCCATAGCTGTACAAAGCCACCGTTGTACGTGATTCGCATAAGCATCATCAAGAAGAACTGCGAATGAAATGCAAGTAAAAGATAAGAAAGTATGTTTGTGAATAACCTGTCTGTAACACAGTATCGTGTTTGACAGTTGTACGTTTCACAAAATTTAATCTGTTTCTTTTTTACATAATGGAATCTTCATATTGTGGTCCAATTTGTCTTTTTTTTAAAAGAGAAACGAGTGCGTATCTTAGACTTTTCTTTTTGCAAACGATGAGCATTAATGTGTTCAAAATACTTATATTTTTGTTTAATATTGTTATGAAGAGTTTGGTTAAAAATGAACTCTTGTGAACTATTTTATCAACTCAAAAGTATTTTCCGTTCTGGCTGTTCGTGATTGTAGACATGACTCCTTTTCGAAGCATGAGCTCATTTCTTTTACCAGCAACAGGGCATATGTAGTTGATTTCATTGCAGGTAAAAGTAAAGTAATCCTCCAATCAGTTTGGAAGATCACCTGAGAGAATATACTTCGTATACATTATGTACAACATATGCACACTAAAATTCCTTTCCTCTTCTTCGTGTAAGGTGTTTTTGTAGCGTAGAAGATGTTATATACTCTTCCAAACCACCTCGAAATCTGATTATATGGGCGAAATATTATTCATAGTGTTAATTAGTATATCGGTAATATGAAAATAATTGCTCAGATAGCAACAGAATTTTTAAGAACGAAAATAAATAGTAACACAATACAAATCTTGGCTAGGAGTATGCTGTAGTGTATATTCTTCCACGCGACATTCAAACTTGATTATGTGGATGGAACATTGCACGATGTAAAAATCCTGAGTAGGGGAATAAAGACTATAAAAATCCACTTTCTGCCCCACTGTTTTCTCCAGTATCTACCACTTTCTAATGTTGATTGGCTTTTTTGTTTAATGGTAGATTGTCTTAATATTCCTTGTTTATTAAATTATACTTGGGTAAAGCTTTCGTAAATTTTAGTATATAGTAGCTAGTTTAGTAAGTTTTGTCTTCGGTCTGTACGTCTAGTTAAAATCCATGCCCCTGGCAGAATACGAACCCTCGACCTTCCAGTAACTGGCCTAATGCCTTAGACCGCAGCTATCCGGTCAGCTGTAACTTCAGTATTCACATAGAGTCAGAGAGATAAATCGCATACTAAGAAGTCATGAGAAACTACCCGCCATGGAACGTCTCCTCCTTTAAAAATAACACTTCGGGAAACATTTCCTGAAGTACAGTCATAGATTGTCTTGCAGTATATGATGCTGCCCCATCCTGCGGGAGTCACCCTTTCAAGATCTATTCCACAACAACTTTATTTAATTCCGGCAAGGAAAAACACCATCACGGGAAATATGGAAATGACGATGAAGTAATCTCTACATAATCATAACTGACTCTCCTTTTTTAAAAAAAAAAATGAGCACGATAGTACGTTGCACAGTTTTTTTGAAATTAGCATCCGTCATGATAGAGCACAATTCGCTTCCTTGCCAAATGACAGTATGATTGTCAATGTATTCTATTTAAAAAGAGTGTTTGTTCGTGTACAAAAGGAATCCTCAGATTCGGCGCAGATTTAGTGTCTAAAGGGTGTTGTATAAAAATAAGATACTAATTAGAAAATTTGCACTGTTATCCTACAATAAAAGGTAATTGTATATCACATTGTTCCCCAAAATAAATATTTGAATTACGTTTCATGGTGTTCGTTTCAATTTCTATAGTGTTATATTCCCATGACGCACCCTTTACAAGATTAGAACTGAAATCGTTTAATTTACACGTGGTGAGGTTGAAGTGCGACTTTCTCTCATTTGATATTTTGTTTGATTCAACTTAATTTTAATATAGACCTCGAAACACCTTTCCGCAAAGTCTAGTACCTCGTGCTATCTTATAATATTGAAATTAAGTATTTATCATTTTTAGTTTTTTTATTGAGTTTTTCGAGACGTCAGATATATCAGGGAACACATGAGATTTCTCCTTCAGAAACGTTTTGTTTCTAACTTGCTAAGAATAATGTTTGGATATATTTTCTTATAGTGCAAATTCATTTAGTTGTAATCTTAATCATCACTTACTGCTGTTTTCTTCTCTTTCAGTTGTCAAACAAAAGTTAATGAAATGTGATTACAGTTTCCGTAATATATAACACATTTTCGTGTCATCGTCTTTCATAGTATGGACAATGTATGGACAAAGTGAGGATCTTAGAAATATTCAAACAGAAGTAGAAATTGTAACTTTAAATACAGCATCTCTTACTGATAGAGACACCTACGATTCTGATTCATCCATAAATTCAGATTATAATTGTACATCATTTGTTATTGAAAACAAAGAAACATTATATTTACAATATTCAGAAATATGTTGTGATTTTGACGAAGAAAAAAGTGAAACTTTACATACGAGTATCTCACAAGCTAAGGAGGATGATGTGATTTCCAGTTCAACTCCTGAAATAAACATAATAAAGGAACATGAATATGTCAACAGACAAGAGAATGACCTTAAGATAGTGGTTCAAGATAATTCAGAGTTGTCGTGCCAACATTCAAAGGACACTGCTGAAGGCTTAACGGATAATTGTGAAATCCAAAACGAACTTCTAGGTCAGCACCATAGCTCATCTGATAGGTTAGTAGAATGATATATCTATATACGTACTCTAGTAATAGTCCGTTATCTCGTCGATTAAGATGCAGAGCCGAGTATCTACTTTCTCTTTAAATTAGATTCCGCGACAAAATAAACCATGGCTATTCTGTAAATCTCCTGAAATAGTGATTTCAAATCTTGTCCAGTTAAAGAGTGTTAATAATGTGGGAGCAACAAAATGTCATTATATGTATCCTTAATTAGACATAATTATAGCAATCTTTAAGGAAATTTTTATATTCCGAAAGACTCCTTCTTAGTACTGTTTATTTTACCCACATTTACTTGGAAACACATGGAAAATATGGGCTATGAGTAAAAAGACCAGTTTCGGTCTTTTCCTCTCCCGTAAAATTTACTTTTCATGAATATACGCGATTTTGCATCTTAAGGAAATATTTGTAGTTGCTGATCAAATTTAAATTGAGGTGTAAGAGTAAATATGACATTTTCCATTTAATATGCAAGTGGTACCTCATATTATGCAGTAAACTGTAATTCTACACTAACTTTACAGTATATTTCTCGTAATAATTCTAATATAATAGAATAACGTTACCACAGAAACCTATAGCAACTTTTGACACAGATAACGACAATTATTGGGTGAAAAACACTTTTGGGTAACGCTCTTCAAAGTTCACATTGAAAGTTTGTCAAAGTTTTCACTCAGTCTCAACAGACGAAAATCCATTTGCCAGCCAGTCGTCAACATTTATCCCCAAACAATAACAGAGCATTAGACGTGAATGTCTGGAGCCTTAGGGCAAAGTAAAGGCAAGACATTTGAAATTTCATTTTCTCTTACGCAAACGCTTAGGAAAGATGAGAGCATATTTTAATTTCATATATGTTGTACTTAGCCACCCATTTGTATGGGAAACCTAGTTCTAAATAAAGTTCATTCCCGAGTGGGTGGGTGGTTTTCAATTGAAATATTAAGCAAATTTTATTTGGGTATTTAGCGTTAATGTTAATGAAAACCTGCTAGTATGGTTTAAACGCAAATTATCTGTCTTTTAAGAGACAGTGCTGTGAGCCTTTTTTTGCGATGAGATAATTTTGCGCACTCATTTGTACAGGGTAAGTAATGTATTACTACAATGAATTACTACAAGTTTGGCGAGGATTCAACTTGTCCTGTTTTACCACATCCTAAAGGAAACACAACTCTTTCTTATCGTGTTACAAGACCAGTGATCGGTTCCATACTTTTTGAAATTATAGTATGGTAGTTAAGCATTTATGAATAGTATACTTATTCACTAATTTCAATACTATACTCTTTACTTACGAGTTGTTTTGAAGTTTATCTAGTGAGCAAATAAACTTCACCTGAGTTTTAGCGTGTTTCAAGTATGTTCTTATGAATGTTAGCTTGTTAGCATCCAACCTTCCCGTTCCAATGAGTAATTTATTGGTTCGTCTCGAATTTAGTCCAGCATTTTTAAGTTTCACTTAGTCTCCTTGATTTCTGCTTCTACCCTATTTTTTCAAGAGGACTTCTACAAGCTTCGTACCAGTGTTTTCTCTAACTAATGTAATACAGTTTAGAAGTTTAGACACCTTGTAACTATTCAACAATTTGTTGTGCTGTCCTTCAATACGCTTATAAACACATATAAGACACATGCTTCAACTTCATATTGTATCCAATTCCGAGCAGTTTAAAGGCATACCTTAAGTTGTAACAGCTCTTGAAAGGTCTGCATTTTATGCTAAGATCATTAAATGATTATGAACTGTTTGGACAAAGAAATATTAAGTCACTAAGAAATAAATATCGAAATATGTCAAGTAATTTTAAAGGCGATATCCGATAACTGCGTAACATGGTACAGATAATAATTCTTCATAAAATTCTACAAAACTAAAATTAAAGTTTACAGCCAATGTGTGTGAGGGGCCAAATTCTTATTGTGCTAGAATCTCGTTTATTTGAGGGAGTTATCCCTGTTGCCTTACAGGCGTGTGTTTGCATGATATATAGATGGGACAACAGTACATCCTTGCGGATAATTTTACGGTTTCAGATTTTATAGGAACTCAATTTTAAAAATTCAATAATAGTAAGTCCGCTATAATATTGAATTAGACAGCAAAGATGAATAAAAAGCTTTTCAGGGATGACAACAGTTTCCTTACTTCCTTGGTGGATTTTACCTGTTCGAACCTGCTTTGCTGACCTAGAAAGGAGTAAAATCAAGCGTGCCAACTCAACTTAATGTGACAACAGAAATGAAAGTAGGCTTTTGACAAGTAAGGCCAGTGTTTCCAATACTCTGTGCTAGTAGGCAGGCAATTCCCATTATATTATTAACCGACAGTATGAGAAATATAAGAGCAGCGCCTTAAGGCAAACGATTGTTTCTCAAGTTAATAATTTGCCAAATATGGGTTTGTTTTGAAATATTTTTCATTCAGGTATTCAAAAATAATGTATTAAAAATAGTAATTTAAAATTATTGTACGGAATTCAGCTGTTTTAATTTCAACAAACTAATATGTAACATGATAATGTTAAGCATGCATTTGCTATGAGATATCTAGTCAATGCAATGTACAGACTGTGCCACATATGTTAAGAAAATGCAATAATTTTATCTCTGTTTTAGTTTATTGATTTTTTAACAGTTCGTAATACTTCTTAAATTAACACTTCTTTATATTTTATCTTAATTCTGGGGTTTTAATTATCTGTATTAACAAAAAATTCGAAATTGTCCTTTGTTTTTGATTATCACAATTTTCTGTCTTGCGGATGTTTAAAATAACCGTTATTTTCATACTGAAACGTCGATCATCCTTTCTTGGAACTTCATTTGCTTTGTATTTTATAGATTTCAAGTTTTTAAATATTTGTTTAAAATTATCGCCAAATTGTTTCGTGAAAGCCTTGTTATTAGAACTAGTTGTACAGCCGATACTTTACTAGGTAAACCATTATGATTTAATTTCATCTTCGCCGAATTGAATTGCTTTAAATATCTTCAACCAAAAGAATAGTGACAAATATAGGAACGAACTCGACTATAAATTAAAATGCACGGGAATTGAAAGTTGAGTATAGCATTCCAACCGAGTGGATGTTTCTCAGTTAAAGCGTTGACTTCGCATTCGGGATTGTATGGCTTCCATACTAGTAGTAGCCAACCATCCTGATGGAGGTCAGCTAGAGTTTTACGTCAGTCACGCAAGGCCAGTGCCAGCATGGTACCTTCTACTTAGTCTGTGGTCAATTCCCTCATATCATTTCCCTACTATATTTTGGCATGAGCTATAGATGCCTAAACCGTTCAAAGAAGCGTCCCAGTAGGCTTTACCTGTTCTGTCAAATCCAGAATATATTCATAGAAATGATCGGTGATGATAATTAAATTGCATCCACAAAGAATTTGTTATTCTACTAAAATGAAATTGAATTTTATTTAAGGCCTCTAAACACAAAAGCGTATTTGTAATTTATCTTCTTTACACTAATTGCTATCATCATCTAAACTATTGACTACAGAAATTGTAATCACCTATATCAACTGGATGTCATTAGATTGTTTGTTTATTTTTAAAAATTGTACCCGTAGCTGGTTCCTTTCCTATGGTCGCACAATAGGAAAACTAGAAAAATTTTAGATTTGAATGCAACTTATTTAAATGTTTCATATTTTGTAAAATAATTCATTTTCTCTGGTTATGTTTGCGAGAACATACTACGTATGCCGATTAACATCTACAAGTCGTCACGCTCTAAAGAATTTTCACATGATAGGATAAATTCTTACGTGCTAAAAACAGAAAAAAAACGGAATCAGATATTACTATAAAATTTCAGGATATCGCTCATGCCGATAACAACGTAAGAGAGGCGGAAATACTACTTACCCCCAGGAGTACGATTTTGCTGCTTCAGAGTACAGAAATAGTAAATAAGAACCCAACTTCTCGTAGTAGCGATTGGTCACGTTTTAACCCAGTTTGAAGACAATAACGTTTATAGTCACATGAGAAAATGGTATCCTTCAATAATTTTCTCTAGATTTGACCTTCACCTCAGAATTCCTTAATAATTTATAGATATCGATAATAAAAATTCTTCTCTGTGATAGATTCACCAAGTGATATTTTCCCTGTGTCAATGAGCCGAGGTGACCTGCTTCATCAGGAAAAAGGAAGAAAAAACGAGAACTTTATGATTCAATAAAAACCGACCACTCACTCTATCGAGAGGCCAATCTTGGTTTATACGCAACGAGAGTACGACTTTGTGTCAAGCTCCGTTTGGTATCTCGGGGCAAGAACATTTTGAAGTCCGAAAGTCTCGACTTAGTAATTTGACCACGAATAGATTGTTTTTGATCTTAGTGCTTTTATTAAATTTGTGAAAAATTGGCATATGTGAAAACTTTACAAGTGACTGATGAACGTTGAACATTTGTCAAGTGACTAGTGTCAGTCTTGACACCCAACCAATTGAAATATTTCTGCTAATTTGTATTTGTGTGACAGTTCCCTGGGGGAACACATTAATATGGCAAAGAAATTCGAATAGATACTGCAATCATATTCCGCCCAGCGATACCCTGGTGAGTTATGTTTTTTTTTCTATCAGAGTCTGTTTTCTATGTTGTATATTTGTAGAATTTAAAATTGGAGCAGCGACAAAATTCATTGTAAGTTGGCTTTGATGTACAAGCTGTATCGGTACATCTTCGGTATGACTGGCAAGGATACCCAGGTTAATCCGAAAATGTTTTAGTTTTCCCCGAATGTCTTTTAAGTAAATGTTAGAAAGGAACAGGACAGTATCTCCAAATTTTCTACGACCATTCCTCTCGTAATGCCAATATCGCTCTATAACTTAAATTACGTCATCTCTGACTCGTCCTCTTTCTTTAAAAAATTAACGAATATTATATTAGTTCACTTGTACCTTCTTCCTCCTGATGCATGCTTCTATGGGAGAAGAATATGCAGTGTTGACAGTACTGTACACATGAAAGTAAATATCGCATTCTCTTTTCAGGCACTGCAACGCAGATAATCAGCAAGACTCTAACGATTACTGTGTTAAATTAACTAAAAGTCAGTTTACCTCGGCATGCTCTGTGAACGAGCCACTTTTGCAAATCGCTAAGAATGCCTCTCAATATAATCATCGGCAATTTTCTGTAAGAACAAGAAAACCTGTTGTCTTGTTAAAGGATATTCTTCAGGATAAGTGTTCAGCAAAGTACCTATCACGTCGTGAGGATAAAGAGAAACAAGTTCAAATAGAAAAGAATGAGTTCTTTGGTTGTGAAGAATGTGGACGTAATTTCAGCTCGAGAAAATATTTATTACGCCATCAGTTAATACACAAGAAACCTTTATCTGAGTGTTATCGATGTGATTTGTGTTCGAAAATGTTCAGGTTCCGCGGCAACCTTATAGAGCATTTAAAAAGACACGGAGAACATACTTCATACTATTGTTCTGTATGCTCTAAAGGTTTCAAGGTCAAAGGAGATTTAGTGGATCATTTAGAGATTCATGATGAAAACACGAGGCGACCTTGTAAACATTGTGGGAAAATGATTCGACATATGAGTGATCACATGAAGATTCATAAGTATGATAAGCGGCACCAGTGTCAAATGTGTGGAATATCGTTTACTTATCTTAATCAACTTCAAAGACATGAAAACATACATACTGGGCTCGAGAGATACACCTGTGATATTTGTAACAAGTCATACACAAACCGAAGTAATATCCAGCTGCACCTGAGACTACATACCAACGAGAAATTATTTTCCTGTACAAAATGCGAAAAGTCGTTCCACGCCAAATTCCAGTTATTACAACACGTTAGATGTCATTCAACTGCGAGGCCTTTTCAGTGTGATGTCTGTACCCTTACCTTCAAGCAAAAAGCCCACTTAATAAAACATTTGAGACAGCACACTGTAGAGAAGATATTTCAATGCAATATATGCTCAACGTCTTTCGAACAGGGAAAAATTCTTTTAAGTCACGTGAGACATAAACACACACATTTGAAAAGTCATGAGAGACCATATAATTGTAAGAAATGTAAAATCGAATATGCAAAGAAATCAGAATTTCTGAGTCATTTGGATACACACAAAACATAGATCAAATACTTTTCCAGAAATCAACGATAGGTTACTTACTCTCTTGGATAGAATAGAGTATGTTGACCCATTCTTTTCTGAGTTAATTTTTTTCCCCGGCAAATGCAATTGATGATACTGATATTACTCTAGCATTATTATATAGTTCAGATCAGTCACAGAATTTTATTCTTGGAGTTAATATATTTCACTTCAGCAAGACGACCTTAATATTTCAGAATAATGATTAAAATTTACTTAATAAGAATAAAGTAAAACAGCCATACTACATGGTCATATCTTGCAAAAAGAATCATGTTAGTATCTAATGGTAAAGAATAAGCTATATGTATTAAATATGTTGTGTTTAAGATTTATATCTCGGTTTTATGTTAAATTTTATTTGGTTTGATCTCATCTTATTAAAATTGTATTAATGGTGTCTTTACTTTTCATTTGAACAGAAATATATTCAAAGACGTTTGTATATTTGTTTTCTTGATACTTTATTGTGTTTAAATAGAAAAAAAAGATAAATAGAACAAAGCCTGTATAATATAAAAGAAGGAAATGGCCCCGTTTCTCCGAATTTCGAAATGCCCCTTTGCAAGTTCATTAAAGAATTAAATTGTTATTTTAAGAAAGTTAGATAGTTTTATTTTTCTTCTATCATTCCTGATCCTATTCTCTATCATTGCTTCTTGTCTGTATAGTCTCAGTTTTAAATCTTTCATTGTTACTACCTTCAAATTGTAGAGTACTTGCTCTCCAATTACAGTACGTTACCTTCGGCTTTTAGAAAACGTTTTAATTTCCAGGTAGCAGATGACAGCTTCATTCTCTGTAATTGTTTAAATATGATGATATATTGTCCATTTGATTTGAGTAGATATTTATAGTCGGACGTCAAGTTTTCCGACCTTGGTGTAGTCTAGAATTTAGAGCGCTTGCTTTGTGTGTGCGCGTTCGGTGATTCAATTCTCGTGGTTCACTGAATGGAGTTATTTGAAACCCACTTCAATGAGAACTGCAGATTATGTCCTTAGAAACTCAGAAATTTTTTAAGACGTAAAAATAGTTCGCTCTTACACGTCAAGCTTCTAGCACTATACAGTAGTCCTTATCCCGTAGTGTTCAATAGCCTAAGTGAAACGGGCCTTTAGCATCTAAATAATGTTCAGCGAACTGATATCCCTAAATTGTGGTTGCCTTATTACTGGATAAAAACAACTCCGCCCTAACTTTTATTTCATCGAGATTGTCGTAATCAACTTCTAAAAAGTATTAGCAAATAGTAAATATTGAAGCAAGTTGCTTCCGTAATTACGCATCATTGTAATTCTGGTTACATAAAAAAAATAATTAGATTTATTTTTCTAAAACTTGATGCCCATTCAGTAGCACTACGGTTTACGCATGTTTTCCTAAATATATGCGTTGTAATGAAAACAGAATAGTGCTATTCTGTTTCACTCCGAATGTAAGTTACTTAACTCTCCATCGGGCTCAATATTGATTGAGAAATGAATAAGCTTAATGGTTCTGTATGATCCTGTATTCACTTTAAAGCATACATCATGGTTGTTACACAATATATGATTTTGGGGAAGTTTGTAAGTCTAATTTAGTTTTTCGAAATGAATCTTTTTGCTGAAGTTCAGCATGGCATATACAATTATCATTAGTCGCCATTGCACGTTCCTTCTTACAGTGTACTTACTACACATTTTCCCCACATTTACTCCTCATTTCATGCTATTGTAAAATGTTATTTCTCCGACTTGCATTCCTGTCCTCTCTTCTTCAATGCTATCAGATACACATGTATTTAATTATTTTTTTTTTCTTATGAGGAACATCTGATTCTACACTTTCCTTCTTTCTTAATCTAAACACACTTGATTTTGGAGAACTTTCCGACACTACCAAAAATTCAGGTTGGTTTCACGTTCTTTTGTGTGTTCCAACGTGCGCATGCCAGTATCCCAACAGCAGTGGGTATTGAAATCGTGAGTTACGAGTAACAGTGGAGATTTTTTTTTTACATTATAACGATACAGTCTGAACGGCTTAAAATTATATGTTTCTTCTCCCAAATAATCAGAATTTTCTTCCATGGAATTTAATGCAATGATTGACTCAGGAATATGTTTCACATCATGCTTGAATTTAAACGTGAGAAAAGTGGTAACGTAGCTAGACGTAGAATGTTTACGGAGCACATACTTAACACACACATAACTTTTTCTACCAGATGCAATGTACTTAAAATAGTAGATTCAGACAACGTATCGTGAAGAATATTTGACATTGAGATTTCCTTGGAAAGGAATGCGCAAGCTGGAATTCTGTCTCTTCATACTCATCTCTAAGATGTGCTGCAGGGTCCTGGCAACGATGCAGGTCGTCTGGAGGGTCGAGAAGATACAAAAGAGGGCAGAAGCGGTTAGCTTCGAAAGAAAAGAGTGTGTGAGGGGTAAAGCATCTTTGGTCAAGAGGCTTTTATATGTTTCTCTAAGGTACTTCAAAGCCGAGGAAACGTGCTTTAGCATTGATCTCTCCTTAAGGCAAAATAGCAGTTTTCATTGAGGTAATCTGCTGTTTTCATTACCAATTCCCTCTTTCATATGTGTGTGTATATGCAAACGCATAACCCTAACGCTTAAAAGCTTATCGTGTTAAGATGATCTGGCCGCCAACTTTACATCATTAAGAAATTACAATAAATTGATGAAAATTACAGTTAATAAAATTAATACTTAAAATTATATGCCATGATTAGCATAGTTAAAATGAAGTAAATTTGCATTCGTTTACAGTAGGGATTTTGTGAATTTCCTAGGAGTTATAATATTTCAAGTATAACATTACTTAGGTGATTATCAACTCAAATCCTTCAAGACAGATACAGATGTGGAGAATTATTCCGAACCAAATACAGAAACATTTTACTTTGCAAAGAAATAATACCAGGATATGTTTTATCCACAGAATTTAATTAGTACTTATTCTACAGTAAATTTTATTTTTGATATGGGCGTGTCTAGTAACTTTGGTCTTCTGTCCGTCACAATTCTTCCTTTAGCCATTAAAATCCACACCCATGCCCGTGACGAAACTCGAAATTGGGAAATTCGAGTCGTTGACCCATCGCCGTAGACCGCACGGCCACCCAGCCAGCTAATAATCCTCACTGTTATACATGAGCTAGACCACTAAGAAGACCAACCCTCCGAGTAGGATTAGGTAGCATCGAAGTGCAAATGCCGTAAAGATGAATGGTAAGATTGACCAAGAGTCGTGAATAAATAATGAGATTTACGCACGAACAAAATATTTTCAGTAACTCAGTTAACGTGCTCGATGCTGCGTTGCCATATTAGACAATGGTACACTAGGTTCCAGCGTTATACAAAGGCAGGAACGCAATTCAAGTCATCAGAAGTAGGGTGACCACATGTTTAATCACACAGCTTGTTTCGTTCTGGGAAATTCATCTCCTTTCCCATACTGCCCTAATATAAGCCCAACATGATTATGAAATGTTCACATGTATAAAGAACCAATGGCGATTGAAACGGCAGTGACACATCTTCCTCAGGCCGACATAGCGAAGAATATGAATGTAGGAAGGGAGGGAGAATCTGTGGCTGCGTCGAAAGGCAGAATACCGAACTTTACCTCTTGTGACTCAAAAGACCAATCAGAATAGTGGGATATACTTACGAACGCTGTCTTATTTCAAGCAAAATTTCTTCAAATAACTACTGACATTCATCGATCAGAAAAGGGAAAAGAATGCATGTTTGCTCATGTCCGCATATGACATCTGTGGAACATCCGATGGACGTCCCATCACAGTGATCTCCTGCGTGTTCTGAGATAGTGTTTGGCACTTTAGCACATCTCCGGGTCGTCCCAGCGGGGTGGTTTTGTGAAATCCCAGCAGGGTGCCCAACGGACCTCCTGAATATTCCGGAATACCACTCGCATGTTTAAGACTTCTCTGGGACGCCTCTCGGACATTTGTACTATCTGCGGTAGAATTTTGGAATGATATGACCAAAAGCGGATAACATGTTATAAAATGTTTCTATCTCTGTTTTTCTGTCCTGAAAAACATTGAAATACTTATCTTCTCTCGCAGATGTAACGACCTAGACACCATCATGCAGACAGTAAAGGTGCGAACTTCGAATTTGTAATTGATAGGCACGAGGGTTCGAATTCCATGGCCGACCATCCTGACAGGATTTCCAGGGTTTCCCTTGCATTCACAAAGCAAATACTGGGAATGGTATCTTAAGTAAGACAGTGACCAATACCTTCCCCATCATCTACCTACCCTATCCGAACTTGAGATAAACCCAAATAGCACACAATCTTGAAGTAAGTTTCTACAAAGTTTGACATTATATTGCTACAAAGTTGCTATTACCCTGTACCCTGCTAGTTGGCAAGTGACATGGTTGCAAACTTTGCCCGCCAAAACTTGCTATAAGCCTATCTTGCTCCACGTCAAGCCTCTAGCAGACAAAGAGTTCTATTGTCTGCATTGTGGCTCGAAACTAGAGTCTTCAGATTTGTTAGTAGACCGTCACTCTTTGTTCTATCGCACTACTGACTATTTTCCATTTTACTAATTATATTATATTACGAAAACTGTTTTTGAAGTAAATGCACTGATATAGGTTGAAATTCGAAAATATAAATGCCCATTGTTCGTGGTTTAGGCCTACGAAGCCTGTTTCGTTGATATTTACCATGGGAGCCCTCTCATGAAAATCAGTGATAAATATACTTTACTGTTGTGGCCGATGACACATTGCGCTTTTGGTCTTTACATTGCGTGTAGTGATAAAAAATTTCAATTTTTAACTTATTTTCGGGAAAAGCGGACAATTTTGAAAAACATGTAAAATGCTGAAAAATGTAAAATAAACGGAAAAGGAGCAAATTTAAGAGCGAACAAAATGAAGATGTTAAAAAGGTTTTTGTGGAACTCCGTGGTTCAATTTAGTAATCCAACAAGTAAAATCAAGCCTAGTTTAAACTAACGTACTAACTGTGAGATTAACAGCAGAGGGGTTTGAGAAGTACCATCGATTCGAACAGTACAATATACATCAGTATGATACTCTTGATGTTATTTGCTTGTGAAAAATCAGGAATGAGTCTTCTTTATACCTCTCGCACAGAATCAATAAGCTTTCCTAGTTCCGAATTAAAGCTTATCTATGAAATGTCTTTATTTCACAAACTGTTTAGATAGCATAAAGCGACTAGCAAAATGTACTTCGTCCAATACAAGAATCGGGTTGTAATGATTAGAGTGACGGACAACTAACTAATCTAAAGATCGTGGCATTGAACTCCACTACAGACCGATATATTTTCTCGCCACAGGCTCGATGTTACTCTGCCTAAGTTTTTAAAACACGCTTTGTAGGAAGCTTGGCGTGCAGAATTTGCAATTGTTAAGTAGCTTGTTTTCAGCTTTGCAATAACGAACTTGCAATGCCAATCTTCTGCAGCCTTGCTGCAAGTTTACTGTACCATGTGGGCAGATGTCAAAAGTCATAAATAAATTCAAAGATGCAACGAGCTTATAAAATTGCTCTTGAAAACTCTGGTTTGCAATTTGATGAAGAAAATGACTTTGCGCGTCTTCTCCAATATAAATTCAGAGCAGCCGAGCGTTGTGACTGTGTGATCTCAGACGTCAGACCAGAATCTGCAAGGTTTATGGTTTCAATCCCGTTTAGGGAATGTATAACTGTGTAAGAGATTCAACATCTAGTGAAATATCAAAACATTAATCACCAGTGCCTACGATTCATTAATTTTTAATCGGTCAACTGGAGGTTGTATTTACACGTTGAATTTCTCGAATATTTACGATAAGTTGTATCAATTCCTTTCACCCAAGTTGTTGAGATTACATTTTAAAGAAAAGCGACACGGGAACAACATTGCGACTCGAATAGTCGAGCATTCTGCTGCAACGATAACAAAATTATTCCAAATATAGGCTCCCCTGATATTATTTTAATCGTAAGTATAATCAGAATATTTATAAAGGTAATAATTATTATTTATATGAGCTACTTTTACAAGGATCTATAGAATTGAAAAAATTCAGAGGTTCGATTTTCCGTATATGATGTATGTGAGTTTTCCTTACGTTTTTCCTTACTGGTTCATTTGCATACAAAATTAGTAAAAAAATCGTGACAAAAAGCATAAATGGAAATCAATGTAGGAAGTATTTTAGCGTTACTGGTAGCGTATTTTAGAATTTTTAGCCCTTAATCTGTTTTCTTTGCCTCCAACAAAGTTCGTTTTACTGCTATTATACGGTACTATACTTTTTATATGTGCATGATTATTACCCCGAATTATTTCCGCCAGGCTTTACGCTAGCGAGAGTCGTGGCCCACGAGAGAGACCGTGGTTAGATCTCGCCGTGAGCGAGAGTACATGAGAGTTTATCTCCGCTAACCTCGTGATATTTACTCAACATCAAGTCTCCGTCATTGAAGAAGGTCAAGAATCCGACTTTCGTACTTAATACTGTGACATTCCTCTTGTTGGCCTGTCCTTCTAAACAACGAGCGTGTATACTTGTGTGTATACGTGGGATAGAAAACATTTCGTTTCTTTTAGATGAAGTGAAGAATTGTGCTAGATTTTGTCCCTATGCCAAATACATTATGCTAGATGCTAACAGGAGCACCGTTTCCTGCCCAGCAAAAATTAAAGCATTTCCGGGATCTTAATTTTCATTTGCCTATTAAATAGGTTAATTTCGTAAACAACAATAAGAACATGCAAAAATGATAAACGAAGATAGTAGAAATAGTCAGCGAATTGAGAATATTTTTCTGTACTTAAATACTAACACTTCATATTCACTTTTAATGTCAGTCCATGGTGTCCCGCATTTAACAAATCAATTTTGTATTTCTTACTATCTTATTGTTCAGCTATTTTTGGTATACAACAAACGGTTTTTGTATTAAATCTCTTGAGTGTATTAGACATTTGACACTAAGGTAGGTAAGCCAAATAACGCCACGTAGGCCGTTAACACTATCCCCGATATTTTGGAAACGAGAACAGCTGGCACGAATTCAGAAATATGAATATATATCAAAAAGCTTTCTAGTAACAGTGCCAGAAGCCAACTGCGCTACTGATCATAGGAGGGCTGCCATGACGAACACATGGAGTTGTAGTCTCAGCAAAAAAAGGTCGTTGTTAATTCAAGTGGGTATTTTTTCCTTAATTTCACACCTATTGTGTCATAATCACTGAAAGTCGAACTTATATAAGAAGAGTAGAATGTATTGTTCTTCCACAAGCGTAAGAAAATATCGAAAGTTATGTAAAATCAAAGAAAATTAGGTGTTAATATGATCGTCTGCGTGTACCCCAATAACGCCACATCAAATACCTTAATAAAAGCACAATGTACATCTTCGTAATTTAAACATTTATAACCCTTTTTTTTCTATTTTAGGATTCAACAGAAACGCGTTTCTGAATTTCTGTGATAGTGGAAAAAACTTACAAAATAATATTTTTTGCTAAGTGCATGAATTTTACACTCAGTGTGTGGTATATATATATACCTATTAGCAGTCAGCAAGGTGCCTGAGCATTGTTCTTGTCTTCGTTGCTTTTATTTACAAGCAAAACATTTCCTACTGTGTATGTTAAAGCAAAGTATGTGGATAAGTTTCCATTCACACAAAAAGGTGGCGTTATTAGGAACCTATGTTCCTAATACTCCCACCATGTTAAGATTTCTTCGTATTTTCCCCACCTTCATTGTACACCAATCTTCAAATCACACTGCTAATATGTAGGGCACTTAAGCAGGTTTGGGCTTCTAACTACCATGGTTCACTAGCTACATTGCATATGCTCTTAAGGTGGCGTTATTTGGCTCACCTACCTTTTAACAAATACCATGCGGATTGTTCAATCTCGTATGCCGCTTTAACTCAAGTTGTATTGGAGATAATAGAAAAATTGGTCCAGTAATAATTCGCAGTGTATCACGTGTTCAATATTGTGTTTAGACGCAATCCTCAAAACACCAAAATCTCAGCAAGCACTAAACAAGTGTTGCATATCAGGTTTCCAAACTGAAATAATGTTTCCTGTTCCTAACATGTCCTGTTTCTAAACAATTTAGAGTTGGAAACACTAGTTAGGCGGAGCAATGTTGAATAGCCCTACTTCGATTCGACCGTTAGACGTACAAGTGAACAGCTCTAGAAGAGTGGCTCCCGCAAGACTGTCCCGTTTGGCGTGAAATGCGTGCAGCGAAATGTTACAATTGTGGCAGACTTTTAGTGAGCAGTGGATGCTAACAGAATTACATTTAACACACACATTTCAGTTACAAAACTTCTTACAATTGCACAGTTTTCTGCTGCCATTTTCTCTTTGTGGCCACTGGGCTCCAAAAAGTATCATGTTTAAGTCGTTTCTTCATTTTCTTGCAATTCTATATAGACGTGACGAGCCCATGAATCACATAATAAATAATAATAAATCACAGCCATATTGCATCCACTACTGTATAAGGACATTGGTCTACTGCTTCCACGTTGACGAGACAGGTTGGGAGAGGCCTAAGGTCTTATAATGTGATCGCCACTATCTTTTATTCATAGCAGTACCCCAATGGTATCACGATGCTGGGCCCGTAGTATTCCAGAGCCACACGTAGTATTTGTAAAAATAAAAGAGACAAATTTTACAAGAAAATAATATGAATCGCACAAAAGATCTATGGCTGAAGAAGGACACGGATTATTATGTTGAAGTGCTCCAATTAACGTGAAGTAAGAACAGGGTTGAATCCCATATGACAATTTACACGTATTCAAGAGAGATGAAGTAAGAAAAGAATGTTAGAAAACACTGAATTTATGTTTGTAAGTGTGTCAGTCTGAGACCTTTCCTGTTAACCTTTTCCAAATTCCTTTCGTATTCCTATTCCCTTCTTCTTTCCTCCTGGGAAACCGAGAAGCTTCTGGTTTCCAACACACCTAAAATACCTGTCATCCGTAAATCTTGTCCTTGACAAACACACGGGCAGGATTAAGTAAGAACTATCAGATTATAAAATCATTATCCTCAATTTGTCGAGATTACAGTGACTGCAGTTAATTCGTACACTTAAGAACTACTACGGTTGCTATGTCTTGTCGTACAAGTATATTTCTATATTGGAACTTTAACTTCAGTATTCCTTTGCTTCAGAATTGTGCTATAGTGCGAAGGTGCCATTTTAACAAACTCTGTAAAGAACGTCTCTTGAAAGCCTTGTTGTATCCAGGTGATTTGAATATTATTTTGTTTGGGTAAAAATGGAGAGTCGAGATCACAGAACTGTTCAGATATTAACATTTTAAAAAAGTAGGTACTAAAACGAATCCTTGATCTTACGCCCCGTTTCCTGCATAGCTGCGTAGCTTTATGAATAATAATTGTTTTGCACTAAATGTCAACAAAACATTTAAACACTCTACCTCTGTTTTACGCTTCCCAATAGGAACTATAAGTTCTATTTTTAGGTGGGGTATTTTTAGCTAACGGGCGGCATTGCTTTTGTTCTCTAAAAGCAGCACATATTATTTTCTAGTTATTTTGGTTTATAAGACTGTAGTAATGAACACATGTAGGCCTATTAATTAAATTTCTTAGTATGCTTACAAATAAAGATTGGTTTATTTTTTTTATATATTGCTCTTAATAAAACCTTCTCAAACAAGCGAATAATAAACCTCCATCAAGCTACATCTCTCCCCCTCAAGGACAACACAAACGACCAAAACTAGTGCAATCGTTTGAAAAATAACTATGTTTTCATAGGTTTTGTTTCTATCCAAGCTAAATATTCACTTCAATCAGTGTAAATAAACAAGAGTGTAAGAAATGTGGTATTTTTAATAGGTTTGCATTTATTCTTCACTAAAAATTAACGAATTATTGTATTATTATACATAGTAAACTCTCAATTTAAAGGTTTAATTAGCTATAGCGGCCAAGTAGGTCAGTCATGAATGCGGGACAAACAGAACAGTAGATATTGAAGGTCCCAAGGAAGAAACAAAAACAAAATGAAATCCGATCGTTTCTCCTTCAGAATGTTCCGTTAGAGCTCATTGATTCTCAAAATGACGCGACACTTGTTCTTTTGTGTGGGTTAGGCAGCTTCACACTCAAATCTATAAATATCGAAACATAATTCATGCCATTCCTTTGTGCTTTATGTAGGATATTGCAAGGAAATCTTCCGTTTGTGCTCAAATCACCGCAAAAATATGCGATGTTAATATTCTATGTAAAAATTTCATGTTGACACAAACGAAGAAATCTAAACACAGAGAAATAGTGTTTACGTAAACGATAAAGTGTAGCAGGAGACGCCGACTCCAAGTGGGGAAATTTTGAGTTACTTGAGTCCAGCCTACAAGAAGAGCTGGAGAGACCAATAAAAGGTCAACCAGACATCTAAAGATTATCACATAATTTCATTATGAAAAGTGGTCAAGTACAAGAGCTGCCTAGTGATGGGTAGAAACACGGGTTTCTAATTTTGAGAGAGGAAAAAAGCAGGGAAAGAACCCTCATATAAATACAGTAAGTGGATTTTTAGCAACAAAATTACGAGCTATTTTTTTTTTTTTTTTTTAAGAAGTTGTTAGGCTATATGCGTCATTCAAGTGTAAATATGGTTAGAAGGTTGTTTTTTTTTATGATATATTAGCAACTAAAAATGTTAACAAAGATGAAATAGTATTTTACATGCTTTATTTCTCTTAGAGCAATGTGAATGCCTCACTGCAGAAAAATCCAAAAAGCTTTATGTTCGAGCACTCCCACTTTGCTTTTTTTTAAAAAGAAGTGGATAATTGGCGTTCTTACCAGCAATTTATTAAAGTAAAATCTTTGCCCTCCTGTACAAGGGCAATTTAGTATATGATTTGCATATTCTTATATTAGCATCAAGTTCGAACCAGATTGAATGTATAGTACGATAATTTAGGTCAGCACATACAATCCTTTCGTAACAAGTATGTAGACCTAGATTTTTTTTTTTTTTTTTTTTTTTAGAAAATAATGATGATGTTTATCTCCGTGTTGAGAAACCTTTTTTTATTATTATTATTGACTTAGTCATGCCCAGCAATGATGGGCCGAATCGAATACACCGAATTCGATTCTCCGAAGAATTCGGATAACTGTAGTACTTATAAATGGAATTCGAATTATTTTTGTATTAGCTTTTGTTACTTTCTGCTGTAGTAATTCTTTCACAATTGATTTTCGGAAGAAAAAGTTTCGTTGAATATTCGGTACAACGCGAAAACTTCATTAAGGGAATATCGCAAATAACAAAGAATTATCTCCTCTCTTTTCCTTATCTCCAGCTGAGTACGCAACAGAACTATTCGTGCGTTATTCTTTCATTGAAATTCCAATTTATTGCGTTCTTCAGACCGTACTAGATGTGCTTTAAGTACAAGGGTATAAGACTTGCCATGCGTTACAAAAGCATACAAAATTAGATTAGATTAGATTTTATTTCATTCTGTTGGCCATAAGCATACAATTATTTACAATGGTATAGAACATGTCAGTAATTATAACAGATAATTATACATAGATGAACGAAAAAATATAATAGAAACTAGGATGCTACAAGACATAAAAAAGAATGTAGAAAATATTTAAAATAAATGAATAATTACATAATATATACAGAAATTGTAGTGTATAACACTTCTGTTACTAATTAATATATTGCAATAGTTACATTTCCAGTATTTATTTTTTTGCATATATCTTTATAATTCAACGTTTCAAAAAAAAATTCTTAACACTCCATGTACTCCTTTATGGAGTAAAAACAATGATATAGTAGAAATGACTGTAGTTCTTTTCTGAATTGATTAAGAGGGTTTCGAGCCTTTATATAGCTAGGAAGTTTATTATATAAAACAATACCAGTATATTTGCATCCCTTTTCATACAAGACAGTACGATGTTCCACTAAGGAGAAATTGTATTTATTTCTAGTGGAGTAACTGTGTTGGTCCCCTACAAAATTAAGCGTAACTTCTAGGTGTTTCTTAACAAATACATGTATGTTAAGTAGGGGAAACCGTGGTACAGTGAGACAGAGTGAACAGTGAGACAATGGCAATATTTAGTGAATTATCAATGCTATTGTTTGCTAACACTGTGCAAAGCGTGTCTGCTGATGGCGGAGTGAGGTTCAGGAAACGGCACTTCAGTAGAAGCAAAAGGTAAGTAAATATGTATGTTTATTAGTATTTGCAATCAGGAAATGAAAATTCGCCCTTAGTACAAGTCCATCTGATATTACTGTTTTGTATTTATAAAAGTTTCTTCGCATGTCAGCAGTTAAAGAAGGATATATATTATCCAATTTATGTACCTTGAGTACTTCCCATTTTCCCCGCTGGAGGTCAGAATGGTTTATTTTTCAAGTTGTCAAAAACGAACAGTGAGACAGAAGCATTTTTGGAACAATGAGACGTCTCAGTGTTCCTCCTGTAATTATTTTTGGACAACATTGCAATAGTATGTTAAAAATTCCAGGTAAATGTCAGTAAACAGATGAAGGTATTCTAGCGTAGGCAGGGCGATTGAAGTGTGTAGGCCGTAGGGGCGGAGGAAGAGGGGGGGGGAGAGAAATTATAAATATTAATAAAAAACGTTTTAAAATATTTTGATGGAAGGAATAATATTACAAAAGTTTTATAATTGTATCTTTGTTTCTTGTCGTTGCAGATAACACGATGCCTCGAAGAAAGAAGACTGAGAAGGTGATAGGAAGGACCCCAGCAGAAACAATGAAGGAAGCGGTACTTCTTGTTGTCAATCACGGTAGATCTCTTCGAGAAGCTGCTAACATTAAAGGTGTTAAGTTCCAAACATTAAGTAGATACGTTCAGAACTTCAAAAAAAAATCCGTATACGAGAATGAGCCCAAACTATCGGGTTAATCAAATTTTTCCTCCTGAACTAGAAAAAGAGCTTTGTTCATATATTATTACGTGCTCAAAACTATTCTATGGACTGTCTTTGA
>JAGDQP010007243.1:12826-34459 GCA_022664845.1 Lepisma saccharinum
ATCACGAATTGCTTCGCCTTTCTTGCTTACATCAATTTCATTATTAACGTTATCTTTATTACTACTCGATTCGCGTAAGATTTCGAACCTATTTGAGATTTCGAGTTGATAATCTGCTCTTACCCTCAGATTATCTAATCATTTAACTTCGAATTTCAGTTGCTTTCTTGGTGATTAACTTTCTTGAATTTTATATACAATAGAATTAGAGTAATTCTTAATTAAATCGGATTTGAGGAAGGCTCCTTATTTTATTAGACAGATATTGAGAATATTGGTTCTATTGTTGTTATATTGTAATAATGATCTCTCGCAAATATTAAATATTATTTATTAAATCTGCATACAAAATTTAGCAGTGAATATAGGTTGAAATGTTTTTGGTGTAATTTTTATGATATTGTTTTCAATTTATAATTGCTTTATCAGTGGACAATCTTGCGGGGTAGGCATTAAGCAGACATTGAGTTTTAGTTATATGTAATTTAACTGAATAAATGTGAATTTTCGATAATCTCCTAATATATTATATGCCTTCAGTGATAATATGTTATTTTGGTTGCAATTTGGGATTCTGTGGTTGGGTGATTTCTTGAATTGTGTGAATGGATTATCATCAATATGTGAAAGGTTCTCTTATTAAATTATCTCAGTTTATTTTATTGTATTTTACTTGAATTTAAGCGAGGAAGTATTGGTGTTTTGGGTAGGGTGACCAAATTATGGGAAGAGAGAAACAGTACACAAGGTCTTAATATCGGTCATGGGGCCTGTGTTTTTTAGATTTTCTTAGTTTAATCATGCAAATAATGGGATGGTAACAGCGCAACTCGGACAAATCTAGGATTGCGGTAGCTTACTGATACAGAGCTCACAAGTCACCACTGTTACTTGGGGTCCTCGGTTTGATCCCTGCTCATGCCATGTGGACTTCGTGGTGGATAATCATATGCGTTGGTTTTATCTGGGCTTTCCCGTTTCCTCCCACTTTCTTCATTCCACTATTTCTCCCATCATTCGTTCGGCATGAACCAAAGTTGCATAAAAGTATCAAATATTTTTAAAAACAGACAAATCTATATCGCGAAAATTGTATCGCGACATCATGGATGTATTTAGTTGGAGGGTGATTTTTGAGTCAATAGCAAGTGTAACAATGTGTGAACTTAAATTCATACATAGTTTTCTATAGAGTTTAACGTCCGTCAATTGACAGCTAAGGTTGACGGACAGGAAAGAAATATAAGGAATGTTATTATTTTAGATATTATCCCGGCATTCGTCTGGTGAGACTGAGGAAAATCTCAGTCGGGATTTTTAACCTAGGACCTTCCGAATGCTAGAGAAACGCTCAACTGAGCTACATACATGGTATTGTGATACAGATAATTTAATTAGTGCACGAAAATTCCTTAGATGTACCTCACAATATTAGTATATGTAGGCAATAATCTGAGGTTTTTATGGTGATCGTATTCTTTATTTAGAGACTATAAGCATTAGCTTTCAACCGAGCAGCTGTAGCTCAGATTGTATAGCGTTGGCTTATGTCTTGGGTGACCGGCCAGCCTGAGTGACGTTCTCTATGGTTTTCCTCAGTTTCACTAAGCGCAAATGACGAGATGGTACCTAATAGTAAGCGCGTAGCTACTCCTTTACTATCCGTAAGTCATAGATGCCATTGACGAACGTTGATCCCAAAATCATTAACCAAACATGAGGTTTTTCTAAAATTCAGAACGAGATTTTCACCCAATAGGCAAGTGGTTCTCAACATTTCCTTGAGACCTCAAACTTGGAAACAAACAGAACTTCTGAAATAATCGTAAATCCCCAACTCAGATGAATCCCCAACTGAGATCACTATCGCTAAGTCTAAACATGGTGTTAAGTTGAAAGCTAATACAGACTATGTGAACTCTTAAAACTTTCTTATCGAGTAAAATGCAGAGTTATTTTACTTCGACTTATATTCTCATTCTACAATACTACTAAACAATATTATTATTATAATTATAATTTACGCTTTCTTGATAGTTGATATTCATATCTTTCTGTAGACATGATTTGAAACTAACTAATATTTAAAATTACTGTGGCTTGAATAGACATTACATTCACCCATATAAAGTTAACATTAACAGTGTTCATAATAGCATGTTTATTACTCAAAGACAGTTTCTAGTATAAATGAAATCATTAGAGACCAAAGTTAGGATTGCTAAAATGTATGTAAATTATTACGAACACCTTGCGAAACAAAACATTAAGCAGATAGAATTGCTATCACAATGAATAAATTAAACCATTAACATAGCAGCATTACGGTAAATTAAACAGATTAACAAAATACTAAGAACAGAATTTTTCCTTGTTGTTCCACATTATATTTTAGAAAAAGATACAAAATGTATCCCCGTGTATTTGTTTACGACTTGTATTAGACCCATATTTTTCATTTGATTGTGTAGCTCGAAGTTCTTCTCATTTTGTAAAATCATTTTCTAAAATTCGCTGCACGTAAATTAAAGTTACATTATGTGATTATTAAAGGCATCAGAGTTTCAATTTTTAATTGTGATTTTTCAGTTGTCCACAAATTATTCATTATTGAGAAAACCCTTTCTGTGATGGTAGGCACAAAGTTAATTCTACGACTGGTAATATAGTATGGAAAAGAATGAACGTATGTTTAAAATATTTGAATCCTTCTCAAATCTACTCCAGTATTAGCAGTGTTCCATTTTTTATCTTTACTAGAAGTTACATATGTTCTCACATTTGTAATTTCATCAAAAAGCAATCATTTTTTTTTTCTGTGATTTTGCTTACAAATTTTAAACTATATTGAACAGTGTACCATTCAATAACTGTATTAAGTCTAACCCAATCTAAGATACTATTTTAGAGAACGGAGAGAATTACTGCTCTACATACACTATACATGTCGTATAAAATGAAGAAACACGCTTCTTACAATCTGAAGTATATTTAAAACAACTTTCTTCAAGATTGTTCAATTTTGACTGAACTCTTAGTGGTAGAAAACCATTGCTATACCTATTTAGTAGTTTTTGCTTGGGATCTTCAGTTAGTGTTAAACTCTCAAGCATAGAAACGTTCTGTACTTCTTAAGCAAGTGGACGAAATCACTAAACACAAGAGAAGACTTTTTATATTCCACCCATGACGGAAACCTAGGATTAATATTTTCGAGCTTAAGGCAGAATAAATCGTCGGTAAGCTGACATAACGACGTTTTTTTTTAAAAAATGAAAACTGAGTTACAGCACACTTCCTTACATTTAATTTTTATGTATCGGGAAAGAATCTGTATTAATTATTTGTATGGTGTTCTGTCAAACATACTTAAAATCTATTTCTTCTCCTGAAAAGTTAACAGAATTGATATATGTCACTCAACCGATGAAATAATGAATCATTGCGGCTACTGACAGTATACTATCAGATCTTCAAAAGCTAACAGATTAGCAACATTTATATTGTATTGTGTGAGATATTTGATCATCAAGGGTAAACTAATTTGAGAATATCCAACCTGCGACCATGGAATGTCACTTTTGGCAATATACGTCACGGTCCGTCATTTCTCTCTTGTAGAAGGAAAAAAACAACAACTAAAGCTCCGAATTAAAGACGTATTTCTTTCTCGATGTCGTCTTCAGACTGAATTAACATTTAAATTCTATTATTTTCTTCGACTCCCAACAATACAATATTGCTTTGTGTTAGACACTCACGTCACTGTAAACAATATACTAACTTACTAAGCCTGAACAATTCTAAAATAGCATTGTTGCCATTAATCATTAATTGATCTGAAGACAGGGAAACAAAATCGAAAGAATTACCATGAAGAAAAATATAGGTATCCATTCTCTGTTTATCAGTATCGAAAAAATGGAAGAATATCAGAAGATGAAAACAGCATATTGTGCGGGACATTTTGAAAAGAAAGGACAATTCTTAATAATACGCACCTTTTCCAATCACGCAGGACAACCTTCTAGAAAACAGTACTGTCCTGCGAAAATCAGTACGTCTGGTCACCCTAGTTTTGGGGAAACAAGAGATTTATTATTTATTTGTACCTAATTATCAATGGAGAGTGCTATTATTAAGCTAATGGGGTATAAGTGAGATTAGGGATAATTAACCTTCCATGAATTTTATAGGTAGTAAATTTGCGCAATTCTTAGTTAAATTGGATTTAAAGAAGCTTCCTTCTTTTACTCAACAGATATTAAAGCATTGGCTTTTAATTGTTGTAATTGTATATTTTGGTCTGTGGTAGATATTAATTGCAGTTTTTAATATCATTTTCCTAGAACAATCGTCTTATAAGTGGAGTAGTCTAATAGAACAATTTTACGGGACAGACATTTGGATGATTTTGGTTAATAAGTGATCGTTTTTACTGCAACCAAGGAATTAAACTGATAATATTGATACGTCTAGATGAAGAGAATTATGCAACGCTGTTCGGGTTCGGTTTTGGTAGACAATTTTACTCATTGAGAGGACTAAAAATATTCTATTGACACTTATTTTATTGTTAACACTTTTGAGACAATAGTTTTTATTCTTATTATCGTGTTGTTGTTTTTTAAATTAATATTATTAACACTGCTATTTTATTATTGTGTTGTATTTTATTAGTAGTATTTTATCATAATTTTATGTGTTAATTTGAAAATAATCGTATCTCTTGATAATATTTTACTTTCCTAATGCTAACTTATGTAACTAGATAGTATTAGACACGTTGCAAATAGACTCAGGTTTTTAAGGTACTGGGTCAAAAGCTCCCCTAGCTACCTTTAGGTTTTCAGTTTGTTACCACTGGTCCACTCATACTGACACCTATCAGACTAGAACCTATGACACACGAAACTCATCCCAGCCTCCACAAATTCCTTCTTCCCTCCAGTAAAGATCTCTCTCCCTCCTAACCACCCTGTTGAACTGTACATTTCCTTCCTCTCCAAACAAATTGCTCACCCTGGCTTCACTGACACGTTCCTAACATCACAACTTCACAACTGCCGAACGAAGAGCTATCTCCAATCTTCGTTCTGATCCAACCATCATTATCCGCCCGGCTGACAAGGGATCCACCAAGGTAGTCATGAACTACTCTGCCTACCAATCCGAAGCCCTCAAACAACTTTCCGATCCTACCTTTTACCATCTCCTTGAGGAAGATCCCACTCCATTCTTCCGTAATAGGATCCACACCTACCTTCAAGCGCATGAACCCCACTGTCTCTACACTCTGTCCTGACAATCCCAGAACTCTTAAATTTTACCTACTTCCCAAAATCAATAAACCTGGTAATCCCGGCAGACCCATAGTTTCCAGTATTGGCTCTTCCAGTGAGAGAATCCCCTCCTTCCTTGACCACCATCTCCAACCGTTTGTCTAGGTTCTCCCTTCCTACATCAAGGACACCAACCACTTCCTCTCCACAATACATTCTATCTCTGATCCTCTCCCACCTGACACCATCTTAGTTATAGTCGACGTGACGTCACTGTATACCAACATTCCCCACACCAATGACCTCGCTGCCCTTGCACACGTTCAGTCCTCGTAAACCCAATACACCATTTAAGCTTCAGCTAGCCCAGTTTGTCCTCACCATGAACAACTTCACCTTTGAGAACCACAATTTCCTGCAAATCAAAGGCACAGCCATGGGCGCTCGCATGGCTCCTTCCTACGCCAACCTTTTCATGGGACGCCTGGAGACCCAATACCTCAATTCTACACCTCTCAAACCTTTCACCTGGCATCGCTATATCGACGATTTTTTCTTGATCTGGACCCACGGACAAGAGTCTCTGGAAACATTTCTACAAAACCTCAACTGCACCTTTCCCATCAAGTTCACCTGGTCCTTCTCGAGGGAACACGGAACTTTCCTTGATGTGGATGTCTGGCTCAAGAACAATTGACTTAAGACAGGCGTTCACATCAAACCTACCAACAGTATGCAGTATCCCCATTTCAACAACTCTCATCCATACCATACCAAACGCTCTCTTCCATACGCTCTTGCTGTCCGGGGCTTCCGAATCTGTTCCTCTGATGATGACCTGCTCCGTAACTATTTCAGTACCCTCTCCTCTGCTATCACTAACCGTGGATATCCCAAGCACCTCATCCCAAAAAAACTGGATCGTGCCCGTAATCACCCTAACTCCAACCGACCTCGTCGCGAAGCTCCCTCCGCTCCCAATCTTCTCACCCAGTACCACCCCAGCCTTCAGGCCCTCCAAAGAGCTCCTCAAACTGGCACACCCCATACTCACTGCGTCACCTGATACTGAAAGAGTTTTCCCGTCGTGTCCCAAAATAGTCTACCGCAGACCTCCGAATCAATTCTCACGAGAACTAGACCAATCCCGCCCCCCTCCTCCCAAACATAGCAAGTGCAATAGACTCCGCTTCAAAACCTGTCATATTTATGATCCCAGTGTTTTCCTTCGTACATCCTGTCACTCACAAGACGTACTCTTACAGACACTCTGATAGTTGCATATCTTCCAACTTTTTTATCTCCTACTCTGTAACTTATGTTCCGCCTCCTACGTTGGCGAATCTCAAACTCCTCTAACATTTCGCATCAACAACCATCGCCACTCCTCCAAATCTCAAATTCTATACCTTCCCATACCCGAACACACTTCTTATCACGGCTGCACCTTTGACGAAACCTTTCGAGTCAGAATCCTGAAAGTCCTTTACCCTGACTCACTTGCCACAGTAAGAAGGAAATGGGAGCAGACGTACATCTCCTTTTCGCCAACCATGAACCTGGTCTCAACTGCCTGTAACTCCTTACAACGCAGTGTCGTCTTCTTCCTTTCTCTTCCTTGTTCCGTCTCCAGTTGCACTTTTATTTTATTCTATCTGTCTATATTGTTGCTTTGTTCTCTCCTTCATCTTCATTATTGTTATTTTTATGATTATTATTATCATATTTATTATTGTTTTTAATAAAATTTTTATTATTATTTTTATTATTTTCCCCCTCCCTTTCGATTATTTACCCTCTTATTTCTTCAGGAAGACCATTACCTGCTCCTAGAAACCTTTGCACTTTCTTCTCCACTTGGTGTTTTCTCCGGCCCATCTAGTCATTTTCCCGCCTCCATAACCTGACCGCACTGTCATCCAACATTATTCGCAATATGGCGTTTCCTTAACACCACTCTCGCAGCACCTTTCCGCTCTGTTTATTTTCCTTCCTACCAGTTGAAAACGCAATTGCGAAACGTACTAATTTTCTTTAGTGTTTGTGAAGTTCGTGTGCTCCTATCTCAAGATTTCACTATGTAAGTATCCTTTTTTCTACCTTGTTTACCATATTATATATATATATATATATATATATAAATATTTGAATCATACCAAAAAATATACATATGGGGGTGTAGGTATGTATGTATGTGTGGCGGGATTGTTAAAATAGAAAATATTATATTATTTTTGGTATGATTCAAATATATCGGTCGTGGTCTCAGTTACGAAAAGATGGCATTATTGTAAAGCAAAGAAATGTGAATTAATCTCACATTCAATCAAAATAAAAGGAATAGGAGCTACTTAAGTATTCGTATATTTTTAAGCTATTTACGGTAAGTTGAGCTATAACAACGATAGGCTTTCGTGCTTTTTAAACGTTAAGTGTATGTGTGTGGAAAGTTGAGAGAGAGAGAGAGAGAGAGAAAATCTTGCTTTCTAGAAGAAATACTATGAACCTAATAATAAAAAGAGTATATTCAAGAAATCAAAGTTTCATGATGGTAGAATAATGATATTCGTGTTTATACTTTTGTTGTTTTTACAAAATATTTTGAAGGCATAAATTGCCGTATTTGTGTTTACATATATTAAAATTAATATGGCAATAAATCAGAAAATTTAATGGCAGTATACCAGTATTCTTATGAAATGCATGCAGTGAAAAGCATTAAAACGTGCACCAAATATATGAAAATAGAATAGCAAAAAATATAAAGACTAAAGGGAGAGGGCCCCTTCCCGACGCCCTTGATAGTCACTAAATATTGAGCCCTGCCGCACACTAGGCGACTTAGTGAGACGCACAATAAAATGAATCTATGATTTCTTATGAAGCACCGCATACCAGAAGACTTGGTCGCATAGAGAATTGAAATGTCAGCGATTCCGATGGCGATTTGTGGGAGGAGTAAAAATAGCTATCTATGTATCCCTATGAAGAACTGCACACTATGCGCATTAGACGTGTGATTTTGAACAGGGTTGACAGTTGTTTTCATTGCTGATCTCTTTTTGTAATGACATAAGGAATTGAGTAGGAAAGAAAAAGACAGGCATATACGTAATGTATCTTTGTTTAGAGAAAAGGCTAAGAAATATTTTGCCAGAAAGTAAGTTTGATCATTAGCGTGTGGCAAACATCTTTTGTTTCTATTCATTCCCTTTTTATGTGATGATGTTCACTTCATGACAGAGCTAAGAAGAATACCTCTTGGAGGTCTGAAATACCTCTTTTACCTCTTGGAGTAAAGCTCGTTTCTCTTTCTCTCTCTCTCGCTCGCTCCTCCCCCCTCCGATGTATATAACCTGGCATTGTCTGGATGCATCTAATCATACACAATGTAAGCAATTTTGATAATTATTTTTACTTAAACCAAAATAGAAGAATGAAATTCCGAGAAGTCAATCCTCAGAAATTACCATGTTTTGAGGAGGAAAAATCTTATATGCATTCAGCTATAGCCTCAGGGAAAAATATTTTTCGATATTAGGGAGAAAATACAAAAATAACCAGGAGTCAAGTTTAAATTTATTCGATTGCTAGTTGCGGAAACGTAAAAGTGTTCGACACAGAAAGACTTATAGCGGAAGTGGAGAAATAGTACTTGTGGAAAATAGGTAGAAGTGATTGCATTATTTATTTAATAATCTCGAAACCCAGCCCAATTTTGGCCATTCAGAGGCCTAAAGGTTATTAATGAACTCAATTCAATTACGACCATTTTACACTGGAAATATTAACAACAATATACACAAGGTAAAGGACTTTAGAAGGAATCAGCCCTGGCCTTATTCAAGGAACCATCTCAACATTTGCCTGGTGTGACTGAGAGAAACCTGAGTCAGGTTAGCTGGTACTTGGGATCGAACCCGGGTTCACCCGATTTAAAGACGAGCACTCTACCTACCGACTTCTCTATCCGTCGAAATAGAACTGAAGGTGCAGGTGGCCGGAAGTGAATTCCGGAATTCGGAATCCCTTCGATTCCAGAATTCCGACTTTCGGTAAACTTGATTTTTTTATGGCCCATTTTAGTAACTACGAACTTCGGCCTGTCACAAGGACATTAATGCAATGAGTTTGAAATTCACAAACACCCATGCTCCAGGCGAGATTCGAACCCGCAACTACATGAATGGCAGTCCAGCGTTCCGACTTCGGGAATTTCGAACATCCCTAACAGAAGGCATGGAATGAGATCGGTGAAGAAATGTCAAGTCACCTAGTCACCTAGTCACCAAGTCACCTAGTGTGCGGCAGGGCTAAAACATTTGCCATCTGGAGGATAAACAATGAGGCTTAACTGATATTAAGAAAACAATTGTAAAGAAGACGTTAGGAAGTAGGACATCAAAGGAAAGTCTTTAAAAAATCAATTAATATAATAACAATATGCATATATTTATGATAATATAATTAGTAACAATAACTAAAATTAAAGATAAAACAAGGGCTACCAATCAAATATTAATTAACATTCAGTGTTATGTTGACGACCTTTAAATTAAGAATACTATATAAAAAGGGATAGTAATTGGTGAAATTTGAATTTGAATTTATGTTAAGGGCTTCAGGCCAAGATAGGGTGGAGGTGAGGATGTTGGAAGGTAGACGGCCAGGGCCTATTTTCTAGGTACCCAGAATTTACCTGGTATGACTGAGGAAATACCCGGTAGTTATTGGTGAAAGCTATAACTGGGAAAAATCTCAACACCAAAATGAAGAAAGAAAGAAAAGCTCAGTGTCATATTTTAGCAAATTTATGGGATTTAAGACGTATTATAGAGAAAACAGCTTTCTGACAAGGCTAATTATACTTTCGCAATTTTAGTAGGCAATGTCAAGTTTTAGTAGGAGGTGATAATGAGATAACTTGTCGAAAGCCTTAGCAAAATCAAAATATACGGCATCAATCTGACCAACCTTATATAAAACTGGAAAGGTGTTATGCATCAAATGTGAGACATTTGTTACAGTGGATTTGCCATGCATAAATCCATGTTGGTTATCATCAATTTTCATATATACAAGGTTATACAAATACTTATACATAATCTTTTCGAAGATTTTAGGAAAAATACTAACAACTGAAATAGGTCTAAAATCATCAATTTTATCACCTTTAGTTTTATTAATAGGTGTAATCGCTACAATTTTCCAAACATCAGGATAAATATTTAGATTCAAGCTCCAGTTAAATAAGGAGGCTAAAACAGGTGAAATAACCTCAGCAATACCTTTAATAATGAAGGCTGGTATACCATCCATCCCACATGAAGATTTAACTTTAAGTGATTTGATTGCTTCCAAAACATGTTCAGTTTTAATTTCAGGTGGCTTTTCTACACAGAATTTATTGAAAAACGATGTATTCTCGAAACTGTCTAAAAATGATGGTTGATAAACCGATGCAAAGTATACTGCAAAAGACTCAGTTAACAATTTATTATCGGTTATAAGAACATTATTCTTGGTTATTCCAGATATTACATTCTTCTTACCCCTATTTACATATCTCCAAAATCTATCAGGAGTATTATTCAAATGATTTTCGATTTTCTTATTGTAATCAAGTTTATCTATGCAAAGTTGTTTCTTAAAAGCTTTACGGTGATAAGCAAAATTCAGATAATCATCCTTACAAAGAGAAATCTTATATTTTTTGTGTGCTAAATTTTTCACCTTTAAAAGAGAGATTAGTTTTTTCGAGTACCAAAGAGGATATTTAGATTTCTTAACATTAGATAAAGAGATATTCATCTTGATAGATGTTCTAATAACATTTTCAATTTCTTGAGCAACCAGATTTATGTCTTTGTTTAGTAAGATACCAGTCAGAATCACGAATTTGAGAAAATAAGGAATAATAGTCACCTTTATGATATTGATAACAAGGAGGTTTTACATAATATTTAAGACTATCACTTAGAGTCACTTTAACTTCCACTGGGTAGTGATATCTATCAGGAGTCACCATATGTACATGTTTATCTGAAAAAATAGTAGCTTTGGAAATTAGGAGATCAAGATCAGAAACTGATGAATCCACACTTAAGTCCATATTATCCAAGAATGTAGAAAGAATTTGAAATTGCAACTTGTCATAATAAAAGATATTTGGTAGAGGTTCATTGTTGTACCAGTCCACTTTAGAGATATTAAAATCTCCAATGATCACAATATCGTATTGAAGAGGATTCACTTTATTGGAGATAAACTTGAAATAAGTCTCTAATTCTTTCAGGAGATAAACCAGGATGAAAATAAACACAGGATAATAACAGATTTTTACCTGACTTGGTTATTAATTCTATCCAAATGCACTCAGAAGTTTTTTCCAAATCGAAACGTCGATGAGCAAAATACTGATTCCTTATAGCTAACAAGGAACCATCTCCTCTCTGACAAAAGTCGTTATATTGCCTATAAGCTCTAGAGCAGACATAATTTTCGGGGAAATAATCATAATCTTGATGCACCTCAGATAACCAAGTTTGAGTTACCGCTATTATATCATAAGTACAAGTGGAAATTGCAGAAAAGAAATCTTTGCTTTTGGTACGAAGTCCACGAACATTCTGATACCAGATATTAAGACTGGTCATGGTTAGAGTGAGAGTTAGTAGAATTTGTAATTTCATCTTGGTTACGCAGTTTATCATAAAATGGACCTATTAAAGATACCAGAAGGCCACGCCGTTGGATTATTAATTAATGGAAATTCTGACTCATTCACTTCAACATGAAAAGAAGAATAAGAGTTATATTTAGTTTTCAATTTAGTACAAGTCACACTAATAATGTTCTGCTACTTAATAATATCTTTCACTACATCAGTCTCAACCAGTGGATTAAATCTAGTTACGAATAAGGCCTTTTTCCGGTTATTGGATACCAAATCAGGATTACTTGAACCACTACCAACAGTTATTTTCCTTTGATCCTTCCTTGAGCTTACACTTTGAGTTCTTTTCTCTTCACGATTTGAAATTCGTTTCTTATTTCTCGAGGTTACAAAAGACCAGGTCTCTGAAGACAAAGTTACATGGGCACTAGCGTCAACTTCAGCTAAGGTAGGAAACTGTCTGTTATCTTAGGGTTAAAAACAGATTCACCTTCGACTTCAGATACAGATTTTGATGTTGAGTTTCTTTGATTTGATAAGTATGTTCCTAATAACATTTGTCTCAATAATTTATTTTCATTCCTTAATTTCTCTAATTCAACCTTGACATTTTTTAGTTCGTTAAGTAATTCAACTCTAATTGTATTCACATTCTCAAGTATTAAGCTTGATTGATCATGAGATTCAGAAAGTGGTTGCTTGGAATTAGTATTAATTTTAAAATCAGTACTCCTTCCCTTATTACCAAGTTTACATATATCACAGTTAAATTCATTGATTAGGGATGAATTATCATCTTTACCTAGTTGTTCCCAACAGTTAAAATGAACTTTCCTTAAACACAGAATACACTTTACCGTTTTTTGCTTGCCGTACACGGATTGATTACATATTGAGCAATTCTCAGACAAGGGTGCCATCAATACTATTAAAAATACAGAAAATAACACAGCGTAACTCAATAAAATTTATATAAAAGAAACACTTACAAAGCAAAACTCAAATAACTCAGCTTAACTGGCCTAAGGAGCTAAAAAAAATATTAACTTCCCGACACTGATAGCGGATCTAAGACAACAAAGATGACCGCACGACCCTTCCTAGTAGAGAGAGCTAAAGAGAGGACTAGATCAAGTTGTCCCTAATTAGCCATCATCAACCTCAGCAATAATGTTATCAAACAAAGTCAGACAACAAGACTACCAAATGGTTGATGGTGTTACCAGCCCCACCACGAGGAGGAAGGGACGGCTTCTCATAGATGATCAGGCCAGAAGAAGAAAAGGAAAACCATTGAAAAAATGAGAATCCATCGCGGTTTTCTTAGGGGAGGAATAAGGTAATCGATATATGTTGAAGGATTTAAATGAAATTTGATATCTGGGAGTTTCAAGATCGCTAGATCATAATTATCATATTATCTTCTACGAGCTGCAGCTTGGAAAGCCACATTTTCGAGCGGGATTCCTGCAAGGGCGCCGATTTCTGTGCAACTTTGAGGGTGTATTACAGTAGCGCCATAAGCAAATACAGGGTTCGTTGGTGCGGGATGACCGTCTATTAACCGCTCAAATTATTAGTTTCGAAGTCGATCGTGGAGACGGTGAAAAAATCTATAGAGAGAAATATCTCTGGCACACCTATTACTAATGACAGGAAACTCCGTCGACCATAGAAACTATTACGACGAAACTCAAAAATGTTATTCCGCATCTGCACCCTATTGTCAAGAAAATCGTTCACGGGAAAGGTCAGCCCGTACAAATGGTTCGATAATATAATATGGACCAGTATCCTGTGATAATAAATAACGTTTTATCTTGGTTCTCGCTGAGCAAAAAGTGAGCAAGTCTGTAATCGATCGGATATTCAAGAATATGACTACGTTCAGTGATATTATTACAGAAAAATGTATTCTTCACATTTAATTGCTTGCTTTTACAGCGCAAACTACTTAAATCAAGACACTGCAGCTACACAAACTTACAGCACAAAGATACTATGTAAATCTTATCAAATAAACTAGTAAATAAATGCAATATAAAAGATATTTCGTTCTTTCATTTACTTAATTGGTTACTAACAGAGAGAGCGCGCACGCTTGCGGCACACGCACTAAACATAAATCAATAGAACACTAAGGTACATTGAATAATAATTCTTTTTATTTTTCCACACTAAATTCTTATATATTTCCCACGTGCTGTAATACTTTATTTGGGAATGTGCTGTAACCGAATATTTTTGTATACATACTGTATTGTCTGTCTTCAATTAACATAGGCTGGCGTGTTTTACTTCTACACATGAAGAATTTAGATTATAAGAAATATTCACGAGTAACTGACAATACCGATATCATACGAACCTTTTTACGGAGCCCCTAATATTTCTAAAACAAATTACGTCATATACTCATTCGCGGAAATAATACATACTATCAGAAAAGTAGTACAGTCAATATTGCTCTTTCCTGTGACTGCTATTATTTTGTGGTCGACGCATAAAAATATAGTTTTTATTTATTCACTCGAGATGTGCACAAATAATATGATTAATCGAATTCAACGCAAACAACACTTGACTACATATAATATATTTTCACGATGTTTGACCATTTATACAATACTGAACATAAAATATATGCAAGGCGATCGCTTAACCTTTTTACGTGCGTAGGTCTTTTCTTTGAAAGGAAAAATAACTTCCATCAATGAAAATATAAAGATACATTCATTGTCCAACTCAACTGAAACTACTCTAATATATAACGCTTTCCATTTCCTGCGCACGCATTGTCTTTCTTATGTGTATCTTCGTACGACAGAAAAAAAAAACACTGTTTCTAGTTTTGTTATCACAGTTCGCAGCACGGTAATTGTTGTCTGGTCTAGTCTCTGACAGTCGATCGCATTACGTGGAATGTATATCTATGCACACGCACGAAATGGGTAAAATGTCTTAATGTTCAATCCAATATTTTTCACTGCAAACTCTTACTTCGATGAAACGTCTATCTTTGATATATTGCATGCAATGATTCAACAAGAGAATATCAAAACGACACTACTGCTTCAAGTTCGTGTACTTAATATATACATGTAATTAATTCTTGGAATGGATGCAACTTTTCCACAGTACACGATGATGGGTCCTTCCAAAATATCTCTACAAGATACGTCTTAACTTGTGCTTGTCGACACCTATTTATATTTCTGACTGCAATGCACATTTATCGACAATTACGAGCTTGGTTTTATTCTTTTCTGCACCCTGTTTCGTCGAGAATGCCCAGGTTGTCCCAAGTCGACTGCCCACTTCAAAAGCCGGTATGCATCTCGCGCGGGCGCGCGTCAATGCATTCTGGTGGCCGCACGAGTTAACATTGACCATGACGTTACAGATGGTTACTTTTGATGCAGTTTTGGGGTATTGCGTTCAACACACGTATTTAAATGTACTTATATTTATTGCACTATTCTTAACTGCTTTAAATGAAATGAATGTTCCACACTCACATTGTTGCCAGATCACATACAGGCATAATTTTTTATCGAAAATAACACACATAAAAATCTCCAGTTACACATGGAGTCCGACAAAGTGGACTCTGATTCCTGGAAGTTTTAACTGGCTATATATATATATATATATATATATATATATATACGTATATGAACACTATCTAGCTGTTGGGCATTGGGCAACATAAGTGAAACAATAAAATGAAATAAACCCTAATACCTACTAGTTACGTTGGGCTATTGATATACAAAACTATTAAAATACTCCACATGTAAAAATTACTATTCAGTCTCTTGATCGTCGAAATAATGTCATCCATATCAAGAACTATTCCGCACCGGCCTTCCGCCGTTCCTGTCTTCTGACTGCTTGGAGATGATGTCTTGGTATACCTCTGTAGACACGTTCTCCTTCAGGATGTTCATCCACAATTGGTGTGTGTCTTTACTGGGTCTCCAGATTTTGCATCTTTTGGTTGACTGATGGCCGATGACACGTCCGCTGTATGGCTCTATTAGCTCCACCACCTTTTCATTAACCAGGCGAACACAGATAAGGACCAATATAAAACTGGAGCATCTTTCTTATCATTCCTTGAGAAGCATCACTGTGGGCGTGATTCTCCTTGTTCCATTCCCTAAACCTTTTGTCATAAGTCTTACTTCGTCTCATTTCTACCATGGCGAGTTTGTAATTCCAAGATTTGTCATCAGTACTGTTTGGTGCCAGATTTAACCTGTCCAAAATTGGGCTACCACTTTTAATATTTAGATGGATATGTGCAGGTGCGACTCCGAGATTTTCTGCTATGCTGTAGTTGAGCCACAAAACAATATCTGTAAGATATTTGTACCAATCCCCATGAGTTGTTCGATATAACTGCCTCCACAAACGATTCATTTCACGGTGAGCACGCCCTAACGGGTTAGCCTGGGGGTGGTACCGTGTCGTGTAGATGATTTTGATGTCTTTAGCCTGCATGGCAGTTCGGAAAATTTTTGAAACCGAGGAGGATGAAATATATGTCAAGACATCGAATGACTGCTTGGGATACTTCCGACCTTAAAGGATATGCTACTAGAAAACGTGAAAACACGTTCATACACGTACAGACATTACTATATCTTTCCCTTGTACTAGGCATCAGACCGATTAAGTCAACAGCTACTATGTCTCTAGTAGATTTAGGTGTAATAGACATCATTGCTTTTGACGGAGGATGAGGGTCCGCTTTATTCTCCTTACACGTGATGCAGTCCTGGAGATGTTTTCTGATGTCTGTCTGCATACGATCCCAAAAATAATTTTCAAGAACTTGGTCAAACCGAAATGTCTTCGATCATCGTGATATGCTATTATCACATCCTTCACCAGTGTTCGTGGTACCATAATCCTCCATCTATCTGGCTCATAAAAGCACCTTTTCAACAATACGCCAAGTTCTAACTTATAATAGGTGTGCACGTTCTTCCACGACCCCACAATTTCTGATGTGTCATGTGCGCCTTCCAAAAGAGAGATGTATCGGCTAAGTTCTCTATCTTCTCGCTGATGTTTCGTCCAATCTTGGATATTGATTCGAGTCAGCTACTCAGGAACTAGCTGGAATTGATGTACCATCAGAACTTACTTGAATAGCTAAGTATAAAATTTGATTGCTATGTCAATAGCGAAATATAAAATTTGATTGCTATGTCAATAGCAAAATATAAAATTTCGTTTAGGTGTGAATAGTTAGGTATCAATATCGGCTACTGTGGGAATAGGAAATTATCCAAATTGGTTGGTATGATAATAGCTAAGTATAAAAATTGGCTGCTATGTGAATAGCTAAGTATAAATTTTGGTTGTTATGTGAATAGTTAAATATATAGAAATTGGTTGGTATGTGAATAGCTAAGTATAAAACTAGTTCCTATATGAATAGCAAAGTATAAAATTTCGATGCTATGGGATAGCTAACCAAATAAATGGTTGCTATGTGAATAGCAATGTATAAAAATTGTTGCTATGTGAAAACCTAAGTATAAAAATTAGCTGCTATATGATAAGCTAAGTATAAAATTTGAACCCTATGTGAATAGCAAATTGGTTGATTATGTGAATAGCTAAGTATAAATTTGGATTGATGTGTGAATTGCGAAGAATTAAAATTGTTTGCCAAGTGATTAGTTAATTGTAAAAATTGGTTGCTATGTGAAGAGTTAAGTATAAAATTCGGTTGCTATGTGAAGAGTTAAGTATAAAATTCGGTTGCTATGTGAATAGCTACGTATAAAATTTGTTTGCTTTGTGAATAGCTAACTATATAATTGGTTCTAAGTAAATAGCAATATATAAGAATGGATTGCTATGAAAATAGCTAAGTATAAACATTGGTTGCTATTTGAATAGCTAAGTATAATCATTGGTTGCTATGTGAAAAGCTAAGTATATAGAAATTTGTTGTATGTGAATAGCTAACTACATAGAAATATGTTGGTTTGTGAAAAGATAAGTAGCTATTGACATACCAAACGATTTCCCTATACTTAGGTATTCGTGTAACAACCAATTTGTACACTTTAATTTTCACATAGCAACCAATTTTATACTTACGTATAACCAATTTTCATACTTTGCTATTCAAAGAGCATCAAATGTTTATACTTTGTTTTCAAAGAGCAAAAATGTTTTGTACTTTGCTATTCACATATCAACCATTTCTTTACTTAGATATTTACATAGGAAAAAATGTTATACTTTGCTATTCACTTAGCAAACAATTTTTATACTTAGATAGACACATACCGCCCAATTTCTATACTTTGCTTTCCACATAGCAACCAATATTTATACTTAGCCATTCATATAGAAATGAATTTTTATACTTAGCTATTCACAATGCTACCAATTTCTGAACCTTGCTATTCACAAAGCAACCAATTTTTATACTTAGCTTATAAACGAGCTACCAATATTTATACTTTGCTATTCACATAGTAAATAATTTCTATACTGAGCTATTCACATAGCAAACAATTTTTGTACTAAGCTATTGGCAATGCTACCAATTTTCATTCTCTGCTATTCACATAAATAATATTTCTACTTTCCTATTCAAAGTTCAACAAATTTTTATCCTTTGCTCTTCAATGAGCAATAAATTTTTGTACTTTGTTATTCACATATCAACCATTTTTTATACCCAGATATTTACATATAAAGCAATTTTACACTTTGATATTCACATACAAACATTTATTTTGTATCACATAGCAACAAATTTTTGTACTTAGCTATTCAAACAGGAAACAATTTTTATACTTAGTTATTCACATATCAAACAATTTTTATACTTAGCTATTCACAATGCTACCAATTTTCATACCTTTCTATTCACAAACCAATTTTGTAATTTGTAATTCACATAGCAACAGAACTTTATACTTTGCTATTCAGATAGCAAACAATTTTTATACTTAGCCAAAAAAATATACTTAACTATTCACATACCAAACAATTTTAATATTTTGCTCTTCACACAGTAAGTTATTTTTATACTTAACTATTTAAATATCGACAAGTTTTTTATTTTCTATTCCCACAGCAAATAATTCTTATCCTTAGCTATTCACATACCAACCAAATTCTATATACTTAACTAATCACCTAGCAACTGATTTTTATACTTAGCTATTCACATAGCAACAAATATTAATGCTTAGCTGTTCACATACCAACTAATTTTTCTGCTTTGCTATTGATATAGTAACCAATTTGTATACTTAACCATTCAAATTGCAACCAATTTTTATAATTTTCTGTTCACATAACATAGAACTTTTACACTTAACTGTTCAGATAAAATTATTTTTTATATTTGGTGTTCACATGGCAATAACATTTCTTACTTAGTTATTTACATAGCAACCAAATTTTATAAATTGCTACTCTCAAAGAAACCAATTTTTATACTTAGCTATTCACATATCAACCATTCTTTATAGTTAATTATTCAGATATGAAGCAATTTTTATACTTAGCTATTAACAAACTGACGAATTTCAATATACTTAGCTATAAACATACCAAACAATTTCTATATACTTGTCTATTCACATAGAAGTCAATTTTTATACTTAGCTATTACCATAGCAACCAATATTTATACTTAGCTATTCACATACCAACCAATTTTTATACTTGGATATTCACATAGCAACAAATATTTTTTCTTAGGTACTCCATTACCAACCAATAGTTATACTTTGTTATTCACAGAATAACAAATTTTTATATTAAACTATTGACATAGCATCCGATTTTATACTTAGCTATTCAGATATCAACCGATTTTTATATTTGGTGTTCAAATACCATAGAAATTTTAAACTTAGCTATTCAAATAGCAACCAATTTTTATACGTTGCTATTCACATAGCAACCAATTTTTATACTTGGACATTCACATAGCAACCAAATTTTGTACTTTGCTATTCACATAGCAACCAATTTCTGTATTTTGCTACATTAAAAGCAACTAATATTTATGCTTGACTATTCACATAGCAACAAATATTTTTACTTTGATATTCACATTGCAATAAATTCTTATACTTAGCTATTCACAAGCAACCAATTTTTATACTTACGGGGCTATTCACATAGCAAACAATTTTTATACTTTGCTTATCAAAAATCATCGAACATTTATAATTCGTTTTGTGACATACCAACCAGTATTTATACTTGCTATTTACATAGCAATCCATTTTTGTAATTAACTATTCACATAGCAACCAACTTTTATACTTTTGTAGTTAGGTATTCACATATGAAATAACTTTTATACTTAGCTATTCACATAGCAAACAATTTTTATACTTTGCTTATCGAAGAGCAAGCAATTATTATACTTTGCTGTTCACATAGCTACTAATTTTCGTACCTTGCTAATCACAAAGCGAATTTATTTTATACTTAGCTATTCACACAACAACAATTTTCTATACTTAGCAATTCACATGTCAAAGATTTCATACTAAGCAATTGAGATATCAACCAATTTTTAGATTTGGTATTCACAAAGAAACCAAAATATATACTTATTTATTCACATATCAACCAATTTCTATACTTACCTAACATAGCAACCAAATTTTGTACTTGGCAATTCACATAGCAACCAGTGTTTATACTTAGCTATTCACATACCAAACAATTTTATGCTTACCTATTCACATAGCAACAAATCTTTATACTTAACTATTCACATATCAAGCAATTTTTATACTTAGCTATTAGAAACTAACCTGTTTCAATATACTTAGCTATTAACATACCGAACAATTTCCATATACTTATCAATGCACATTTCAAACAATTTTTATATTTAGTTATTCATATAACAATCAATATTTATACTTAGCTATTCATATGCCAACCAGTTATTATATTTTTATATTCACATAGTAACCATTTTTGTACTTACCTATTTAAATAGCAAACAATGTTTTTACTTTGCTATTCACATAGCATCAACATTTTATAGTTATTCACGTAGCAAATAATTCTTATACTTAGCTATTCATATACCTACCAAGTTCTATATACTTTGCTATTCACAGAGCAACCAATTTCTATACTTAGCTATTAATATAGCAACCAATATTTATACTTTGCTAATCACATAGCAACCAATTTTTATACTTAGCTACTCGATAACCAACCAGTTTTTATACTTTGGTATTCACAGAGCAACCAATTTTTATATTTAATTATTGACATAGCAAGAGATTTTATACTTAGCTATTCAGATATTATCTGATTTTTATATTGGTATTCACAGAGCAACGTAATTTTAAACTTAGCTATTCAAATTGCAACCAAATTCTATACTTTGCTATATAAAGAGCAACTATTATTTGTACCTTGCTATTCACATAGCAATAACATTTTATATTTTGATTATCAAAAATTATCCAGTAATTATACTTTGTGTCTTGACATACCAACAAATATTTATACTTGCTATTCATATAGCAACCAGCGTTTATACTTAGGTATTCACATACGAAATCACCTTTATACTTAGCTATTCACATACCAACGAATATCAATTTACTTAATTATTCACATAGCAATCACTTTTAATACATATTATTTACA
>JAGDQP010007243.1:34469-68284 GCA_022664845.1 Lepisma saccharinum
ACCATTTTTTATACTTTGATATTCACATAGCAACCATTTTTTATACTCATCTAACATAGCAACCAATTCTTATACTTAGCTATTCACATTGCAACAAAGTTTTATACTCTGCTATTCACATAGCAACCAATTTCTATACTTTGTTATTCACATATATACCGATTTTATACTAAGCAATTAAGATATCAACCAATTTTAAGATTTGGTATTCAGAATGAAACTAAATTATATATTTAGTTATTCCCATAGCAACCAATTTCTATACTTAGCTAACATAGCAACCAATTTTTGTACTTAGCTATTCACATAGCAAACAGTTTTTATACTTAGCTATCACATATCAAACAATTTTTATATTTAGCCATTCACATAGCAACCAATCTTTATAATTAACTATTCACGTATCAAGCAATTTTTATACTTAGCTATTAACAAACTAACCAACTTCAACATACAAAGCATTTAGAATACCAAACAATTTCTATATACTTATCTATTCATATAGCAATCAATTTTTATACTTAGCTATTCATATGACAACTTATATTTATACTTTGCTATTCAAATACAAAACAATTTTAATGCTTTGCTATTCACAGAGTAACCAATTTGTACACATAGCCATTTAAATAACAACTAATTTTTATAGTTAGCTCATAACAAACTAACCAATTTCTATATACTTATCTATTCACTTATCAACCAATATTTATATTTACCTACTCAATTAGCAACCAATATTTATGCTTAGATATTCATATACTTACGAATTTTTCTGCTATGCTATTCCCAAAATAACAAATTTTTATACTTAGTTATTGACATAACATATAATTCTTAAACATAGCTATTCAAATACTACCCAAATTCTATATACTTAGCTAATTACAAAGCAGCCATTTTGTTTACTTAGCTATTAAAATAAAAACCAGTTTCTAAATACTTAGCTATTCCTACAGCAACCACTTTTTATACTTAGCTATTCATATAGCAACCAAAATTTATACATAGCTATTAACGTACATACCAATTTTTATACTTTGTTATTCACATAGCAACACATTTTTATACTTAGCTACTCAATTAGCAACTAATATTTGTGCTTAGATATTCACATACCAAGCAATTTTTATGCTTTGCTATTGAACTAGTAACCAATTTTTATACTTAAACATTCAAATTGCAACCAGTTTTTATACTTTGCTATAAACATAACATAAAACTTTTAAACTTATTTATTAAGATATCAACCAATTTTTATACTTAGCTATTCACATAGCAACCAACTTTTATACTTTGTCATTCACATAGTAATATTTGTTTTATAAATAGCTATTCACATAACAAACAATTTTTATACTTTGCTTATCAAAGAGCGACCAATCTTTATATATTGCTGTTCACATAGCTACCAATTTCTATACTTAGCTATTCATATAGCAAACAAATTTTATACATAGCTATTCACAATGCAACCAATTTTCATCATAAAGCAAGTAATTTTTATACTTAGCTATTCACATTGCAAAATAATATTTTAAACTTAGCTATTCATATACCAACGAATTTTTATATACTTAACTATAGCCATAGGAATCACTTTTTATGCATATTAACATAGCAATCATTTTTTATACTTTTCATTAACATAGCAACTAAATTTTCTACTTTGCTATTCACATAGCAACTAAATTTTATACTTAACTATTTTATACCAACCAGTTTTAATACTTTGCTCTTCATCGAGGAAGCCATTTTTAAACTTAACTATTCAGATATCAACCATTTTTTTATTTGCTATCCCGCACCAACCAAATTTTGTACTTAGCTATTCATATAGAAACCAATTTTTATACTTAGATATTCACATAGCAACAAATTTTTATACTTAGCTACTCAATTAGCAACCAATAGTTATACTTACATATACACATTACACATACCAACAAATTTTTATGCTTTGCTATTCACATAGTAACCAATTCTTATACTTTGCCTTTCAAATAGCAACCAGTTTTTACACTTTGACATTCATAAAAAATCCAAATTTCATACTTAGCTATTCAGATATCAACCAATTTTTATATTTTATATTCACATAGCAAGCAAATTTTTCACTTAACTATTCACACAGCAACCAATTTTCTTACTTAGATATCCACATACCAACCAACTTTTATACTTAGCTCATAACACACCAACCAATTTCTATAAATATTATTATTCACATAGCAAACAATTTTTATACTTAGCTATTAACATAACATCCAAATTTTATACTTAGCCACTCAGATATCCACCGAATTTAAAATTCCCTATTCACATAGCAACCATTTCTTTCACTTACCTACTCACATTGTAACCAATCTTTACACTTAACTATTCTCATATCAACCAATTTTTATACTTAGCTATTAACAAACTAACAAATTTCAATATACTTAGCTATTAACATACCAAGCAATCTTTATATACTTATCTATTCACTTAGCAAACTATTGTTATACTTAGCTATCAAACTTTGCTATTCACATAGTAAAAAATTTTATACTTAGCTCTTCAAAGAGCAAACAATTTTTATACTTTGCTATTCATATACATCCAAATTTTATACTTAGTTATTCACATACCAAGTAGTTCTTATACTTGGCTATTCAAATAACAACCTAGATCTATATACTTAGTTAATCACATAGCAAACAATTTTTATACTTAGCTATTAACATAAAAACCAATTTCTATATTTTAAGCTAATCACGAAGCAGCCAATTTTTATACTTAGCTATTCATATAGCAACTAATATTTATACTTAGCTATTTACAAACCAACAAATTTTTATACTTTGCTATTTGAAGAGCAGCTAATATTTTACTTTGCTGTTCACATAACAACCGATTTTATACTTAGCTATTCATATAGCAACCAAAATTTATACTTAACTATTCACATACCAAGCAATTTTTATACTTAGCTATTCACATAGCAACCAATCTCTATATTTTGCTATTTAAAGAGCAACAAATATTTATTTGCTATTCACATAGCAAATAAATTTGATACTTACTGGGCTAATTACATGACAACCGCGTATATACTTTGCAATTCAGATATTAACATTTTTTTTATTTGTTATTAACATAGCTATCAATTTTTATACTTAGATATTCACATAGCAGCAAATTTTTATACTTAGATATTAACATAACCAAATTTTATACATAGCTATTCACATAGCAACCAATTTTGATACATAGCTATACAGAATGCTAGCAATTTGTATACCTTGCTATTGACATAGCAACCAATTTCTATACTTTGCTATTTGAAGAGCAAAAAATATTTAAGCTTTGCTATTCACATAGCAAATAAATTTAATACTTACTGTGCTATTTAGATAATAACTGCGTATACACTTTTCAATTCAAATATCAACAACTTTTTATTTGTTATTAACATAGCTACCAATTTTTATACTTAGATATTCACATAGCAGCAAATTTTTATACTTATCTATTCACATATCAACCAATTTTTATACTTAGCTCATAACAAACCAACTAATTTCTATATACTTAGCTATTAACATAGCAACCAATTTCTATACTTTGCTATTTAATAACAACTAATATTTGTACTATGCTATTCACATAGCAACAAATATTTTTACTTTGGTATACACATAGCAACCAGTTCTAATACATAGATATTCACATAGCAAAAAATGTTAAACTTATCTTTTTACATAGCAACCAATTTTTATACTTTGCTATTCAAAGAGTAACATTTATTTACACTTTGTTTTTCACATTGCAAACAATTTTTACACTTAAATATTCACATAGCAAACAATGTTTATACTTAGCTATACACATAACAAACAGTTTTTATACTTTGATATTCACATAACATCAAATTTTTATACTTAGCTATTCACCTACCAACCAATTTCTATTCTTAGATAATAACTTAGCAACCAATTTTTATACCCAAATATTCACAAAACAACCAAATATATACTTTGCTATTCAAAGAGCAATCAATATTTATACTGTGCTATTCACATAGCAACCAAATTTTATACTAAGCTATTCACATAGCAAACAATTTTTATACTTAGTTATTCACATAACAATCAATTTTTATACTTAGCTCATAAGATACAAACAAATTTCTATATATTTATCAATTCACATAGCAACAAATTTTTATACTTAGACATTCACATAGGAAACAATTTTTATACTTAGCTCATAACATACCAACCAATTTATATATACTTAGCTCTTAACAGAGCAATCAATTTTTATACTTAGCTGTTCACGTACCAAACACGTTCTATATACTTAGCCAATCACATACCAGACCAGTTACTCAACCAGCAATCATATACTTAGCTACTGAACCAGCAACCTATTTTTTACTTTTCTACTCACATGACAACCAATTTTTATACTTAGCTATTCATATAGCAACCAATATTTATACCTAGCTACTCACATAGCAACCAATTCTAATACTTTGCTACTCTCATAACAATTGTTATACTTAGATATTCACAAAGCAACCAAATGTATACTTTGCCATTCAAAGAGCAATCAATATTTATACTTTGCTATTCACATAGCAACCAATTTTATACTTTGCTATTCGGATAGCAATCAATTTTCAATATTAGATATTCACATGGGAACAAACATATACTGTATACTTAGATAGTCACATAGAAAACCATTTTTATACTTAGCTATTCATAGCAACCAGTTGTTATACTTAGCTATTCACATATTAACCAATTTTTATACTTTTCTATTCAATGAGCAACAAATTTTCATACTTTGCTCTTCAAAGAACAAGAAATTTTGTGCTTTGCTACTCATATATCAACCATTTTTATACTTAGATATTTACATAGGAAAAAATTTTATACTTCGGTATTAACATAGCAAACAATTTTTATACTTAGATGTTCACATAGCGACCAGTTTTACTTAGCTATTCACATAACAAAGGATCTTTATACTTTACTTATCAAAAAGCATCCAATATTTAAACTATGTATTTTGAACATGTGAACCAATATTTATGCTTAGCTATTCACATAGGAATCAATTTTTGTAATTAATTATTCACATAACAACCAACTTTTATACTTTGTTATTGCCTTAGCAACAATTTTTTATACTTAGCTATTCACCTACCAACGAATTTCTATATACTGAATTATTCACATAACAATCATTTTGAATACATACTTATTTACATAGAAACCATTTTTATACTTTGTTTCTCACATAGCAACCAATTTTTATACTTTGCTATTCACACAGCAAAAAAATTTTATACTTAGCTATTCGCAATTCAAAACATTTTATACTTAGCTATTTACATACGAATCAATTCTTATATTTAGCTATTCACATAATCACCAATTTTTATACTTAACTATTCACATATCAACCAATTTTTATTCTTAGTTATTAACAAACTAAACAATTTCTATATACTTAGCTATTAACATATCAAATAATTTCTATATACTTATCTATTAACATAGTAACCAATTTTTATACTTAGCCATTCAAATAGCAACCAAATTTTATACTTGCTATTCACATAACATCCAACATTTATACTTAGCTATTCGCATAGCAACCAATTTTAATACTTAGACATTCAAATATAAAACACATTTTTTATACTTAGCTCATAACATACTAACAGATTTTTATATATTTATTTATTTGTATTGCAATCATATTTTATACTTAGCTATTCATATATCTACCAATATTTACACTTAGCCTTCCACATACGAACCAATTTTCATACTGTGCTATTCGTATAGCGTAAACTTTTATACATAGCTATTAAAATAGCATCAAATTTCTATACTTTGTTATTGATATAGCAACCAATTTTTATACTTTGCTATTCACATAGCAACCGATTTTATACTAAGCCATTCAGATATCTACCAATTTTTATGTTTCATATTCAGATAGAAACCAATTTATGTGTTAATCTGTTCACATAACAACCAATTTTTATACTTACCTAACATAGCAACCAGTTTTTATAATTTCCCAACGTAACAACCAATTTTTGTACTTAGCTATGCACAAAGCAACAATTTTTTATACTTTGCTATTAACATACCAAACAATTTGTTTGCTTTGTTATTCACATAATAACCAATTTCTATACTTAGGCATTTAAATAGCAACCAATTTCAATACCTTGCTATTCACATAATATCCAACTTTTATAATTAACTGATCAGATATCAACCAATTGTTGTATTTTTCAATCACATGGCAACCAAATTTTCTACTTAGCTATTTACATAGCAACCAATTTTTTACTGTGATACTCACATAGCAACCAATTTTTATACTTACACATTCACATAGCAACCAAATTTTATACTTAGCTCATTGCATACCAACCAATTTGCATATACTTTTCTGTTCACATTGCAATCATATTTTATACTTAGCTATTCATATAGCAACCAATATTTATACGTAGCTACTCACATAGCAACCAATTTTAATTCACATAGTAACCAATTATTATACCTTGCTATTCAAATATCAAACAATTTTTATACTTAGCTATTAACATAAAAAACAATTTTTTATACTTAGCTGTTAACAGAGCAAGCAATTCTTATACTTAGCTATTCACATACAAAACTAGTTCTATATACTTAGCTAATCACATAGCAACCAGTTTTTATTCTTACCTATGAACATAAAAAAATTGAAATACTTTGCTGTTAACGGAGCAAACAATCTTTATACTTAGCTATTCATAACAACCAATATTTATACTTAGTTATTCAGATATCAATCGATTTTTATATTTTTTGTATTTACATAGCAACGAAATTTTAAACTTAGCTATTCAAATAGCAACCTATATTTATACTTCGCTATTTACATAGCAATCAATTTCTATACTTTGCTATTTAAAGAGCAACTAATATTTGTACTTTGCTATTCACATAGCAATAAATATTTGTACTTTGCTATTCACATAGCAACAAATTTTAATACTTTACTATATACAAAGCGAACAATTTATAAACTTACCCATTTATATAACAGTCAATTTTTATACTTTGATCTTCACATATCAACCATTTTCTATACTTATATATTCACTTAGCAACCAGTTTTTATACTTAGATATTCACAAAGCAACCAAATTTATTCTTTGCTATTCAAAGATCAAGCAATATTTATACTTTGCTATTCACGTAGCAACTAAATTTTATACTTTGCTATTCACATAGCAACCAATTTTTATAATTAACTATTCACATACCGACCAATTTTATACTTTGCTATCACATACCAACCAATTATCATACTTTGCTATTCACATACTATCCAACTTTTATACTTAGCTATTCAGATATGAACCAATTTTTTATATTTGGTGTTCACATAGCAACCAATTTTTAACTAGCTATTTACATAACAAGCAATTTTTATACTTTACTACTCACATAGCAACAAATTTTTATACCTAGACATTCACATAGGAAAAAATTTTTATACTAAGCTCATAACATACCAACCAATTTATTATATATACTTAGCTTTTAACAGAGCAAAAAATTCTTATACTTGGCTATTCACGTACCAAACACGTTCTATATACTTAGCCAGTCACATAGCAGACCAATTTATATACTTAACTACTCAGCCAGCAACCTATTTTTTACTTTTCTACTCACATGACAACCAATTTTTATACTTAGCTATTCATATAGCAACCAATATTTATACCTAGCTACTCACATAGCAACCAATTCTAATACTCTGCTACTCTCATAACAATTTTTTATACTTAGATATTCACAAAGCAACCAAATGTATACTTTGCTATTCAATACTTATACTTATACTTAGCAATTCACATACGAAACTAGTTCTATATACTTAGCTAATCACATAGCAACCAGTTTTTATACTTAACTATGAACATAAAAAATTTGAATATACTTTGCTGTTAACAGAGCAAACAATTTTTATAATTCACTATTCATATAGCAACCAATATTTATACTTAGCAAGATATCAATCGATTTTTATATTTGATATTCACATAGCAACGAAATTTTTATACTTAGCTATTCAGATAGCAACCAATTTTTATAATAGCTATTCACATAGCAACCAATTTTTAAACTTTACTATTTACAAAGCGAACAATTTATACACTTACCTATTCATATAACAATCAATTTTTATACTTTGATCTTCACATATGAACCATTTTCTATACTTATATATTCACTTAGCAACCAGTTTTTATACTTAGATATTCACAAAGCAACCAAATTTATTCTTTGGAATTCAAAGATCAAGCAGTATTTATACTTTGCTATTCACGTAGCAACTAAATTTTATACTAATCTATTCACATTGCAACCAATTTTTATAATTAGCTGTTCACATACCAACCAATTTTATACTTTTCAATCACATAGCAACAAATTTTTTATACTTATCTATTCACATAGCAACAAATTTTTTACTTTGCTATTCGCATAGCAACCAACTTTTATACTTTGATATTCACATAGAAACAAACTCCAATCCCTAGTACAGTTAGAGTTCTTGTACGGCATAATAAATTGATATATCATTTCATGTGCTGAGATAATAGAAGTAAGAGAATCTAAAGTACGTTTGGTATTTTCATGTGACTTGATATTACGTGTTGACTATATATTCTTTGTATTATTTGTAACTCTCATTGTGTATTGTATATAATTAAATCTAGTGGTGTCATACATTCCAAAAATAACTTGTTTATATGAGAACAATATACCGTCTGAGAAAGATAGAACTTGTAGTCTTGAGAAAGACTGTTATAAAATGATAAGTCTTGACAAAGACAGCTCTATTTTTTTATAACATTTAAGTAAGCCTTTAAAAAGACTCTTGGCTATTAATACCAAACCATAACATCTACAATCTTGTATTTTCAGTGGATTTAATTAATGAAACATTTTGTATAGGTTTCAGATATTTCAAGAAACTTTAATATTTCTTGGCAATAACATTTCGTTTCCACTTCAAAGATAGTGAAATACGAAATTATAGTGAAATCATCTTGTATTACAAAATTTCATTCCACTTCTCAGTTACTTGTAATAAAAAGTCTAAATCAAATCCAACTTCTTGCATCACCTGGAATATTTACTAAAAATATACTACATATTTTTAAAATTTAACTTAGTTATACAGATCTCATTCATTTGCATATTTTGTGATTCTATTAGATGGTATTTTACATAGAGCATCTTTCCAAAGATCTGGTAATAGAATTAATTGTTTGTGGGTATTCTTTTAACATCTCAGGGTTAGACGTTAGTGATCAATTTCTTAAGAATCAGCCATTTATATCATAATACTATTGGCATAAAATCCTCCTTTACGTGGGGAAAAGAGAAAATTAATATTTTGCACTTCTTCACAAATTTCGGTATCTCCACCTCGTCGGTGGATTGCCCACATATTTAACTAAAACCTGTGACCTTGAAATTCAGCCAGCTTTATTTTTGTGGGTAGGGTTGCAAGGTGCGGCCGAAGGTTAGCGGTGGGTAGATATAAAATGGTAAAATAAGAGAGGGAAAAGGTACGTACATGCCGGAATGTAAAGACGGACACACATTAACTTCACGAACACAATGGCAATACCCGAAACGTGTAGCCTCAGGTATTATGAGAGAATATGGGCAAACAGGATTGCTGCTAGGGAGCGTCCATATTGCCAACTAAAGCCAGATAACAGAGTGGCCAGATTATGGAGTCGGGAAAGTAAGAAAGGGGCCGAAGAAATCACCAGATGGCGAGAAATGTTTGGAGACTACTAGGAGTCGGGGAGAGGCTTTCTAAGGAAATATGAGAGTAAAGAATCAGTTGGGAAGAGGAAAGTAATAATAATAAATTAAGAGGAATAATGTAGAATAAAGAAAAATAAAATAGAATAGAAATATATAAAAATAAAATAAATTAGAAATAAAGAAAAATACAATAAAGACGGAAGGAGGTAGTGGATGCAAGGAGGAAGCATCGAAGAAGAGGAAGAAGATCTGCGCTGCAGAGAGCTACCTGCAGTTAAGGCCAAGTTCATGGTTGGCGCAGAGGATAGAGATGTATGTCTGCTCCCATCTTTAACTCTGGCAGGTGAGTCTGGAGAATTTTCAACATACTGACTGGGAAATTTCGTCAAAGATGCAGCCCTGATATGAAGTGTGTTCAGGTATGGTAAAAGGGGAACAATGTGATTTGTAGGAGTAGCTATGGTTGCCGATGCAAATACTTAGGTACATTTAGTTTTCTACAACCTAGAAAGCAATACATAGGTTATAAAGTAAGAGGTAAAAGAGGTTGGAAGATATGTAACTTCCAGAGTGTTGGAAAAAATATATCTTGTGAGTGACGGTAAGTTAGAAGGACAGACTGGAATCAAAAATGGCGGAACAGGTCTGAGCGGGGTCTCTCACATTTGCCAGGTTTGATGGGAGGAAGCGGATTAGGTCCAGTTCTGCTGAAAATCGTGTTGGGATTCGAGAATCTGCGTTAGGCTATTTTGGGGTATGATGGGAAAGCTTTTACAGTTTCAAGTGTTGCAGTAAGTATGGGGTGAGCCTGTTTGACGTACCTTTGGAGGTCCTGAAGGCTGAGAACGTTGAGAAGCTTAGGGAGTTTCGCGGTGTGACCGGTTCGAGTTTAGGTGATTCCTGGCACTGTCCACTTGTTTACGGATGATGTGATGTGATCCACGGTCCGTGAGAGTTGAGGAGAGGATGCTGATATAATATTGAAGTATATCATCAGAGGGGCAGATGCGAGTGCCCCGGACACCAGGAGCGTTTGCGAGAGAAATTTGGCCTGGTATGGATGGGAACAAATGGCGTAACACCAAGGGCTGCAAAGCGGGCGGGCCCGAGGTTTTAGGAGACCAGCTTTTATTCTCATCGAAATATCCTTTATGTATACCTGAACGGCCTTCTCAGTGAACATGTAATAACTAAATGTTTCATCCGCTACCTAGCTTCATACAATCATTAGATTAGTATTGCAATCGAACACTCACCTGCAGGACCATCTTGATGCATGGACAAGTGGGCAATCACCACGGACTCCCAACTCGACATGAGCCTCGGGGTGAGTGGGGGGGAAGAGTACCATGCTAATCTAAATACCTCATCCAATTATTGTATTTTCAAATTTCTTAATCTGATCCTTTTTCTTTCAATTTGAAGAAGTAGTTACGTCAGTTCCTTATAAGCAATGAGGAATCAAAGAGCCCAGAACAGGGATGAATGTTTCCACCTTGAACATTTTACTTTTGCTTAGAAAATTCAATTATATTTATCGTTTCCATGGGTGTCTGCGCAGGTAGGAGACCCAGTATGTATTGCTTTGCTCAGGGAATCACAATGCTGTTTGACGGCCCTGCCCGCCTGTTCGGTAGAACTCATTGTTCGCTCTCAACACTCTTAGTGAATTTAGTGTCGGACCTGGTACTACTCTTTGTACCCACTGACTATTCTGAACAGACAAGACGTCGGTTTTCCAATTTAGTTAAGAAAAAAATGTTCTAAAACTGATTTCCTGCAAAAAACACTTAGGGAACTACTAAATTTTACTGGAGAGAGAGAAGAACTATCGGTGACTGAGGCAGCCTCTCCGGTCAAATTCATTAGCTCCCGAACCTCAAATATATATATTTTTTTTTATTATTTGATTTAGGAATGGTGTTTAAATACGGCGAACGTTTCGGAAACAACCAACTTTCCGTTGTTGCTACAGTGAAAGTAACAGTATTTTTGCGATAAAGTACCTAGAAGTGGTTACTCGAAGTAGTAAAGAGCAAGTACGTACTTTGATACGGAAGGAAGTAAAACATTTTCGAAATATTGATGTCGACTTTTGTTTTAAGTTGTCAGAAATTCTGTATCCTGTACAAACCACATTCATAAATATCTATTATAATAAAGGAATTACTTCGTTATATTAATTAGTTGCTACCATTTGTCAAAGGTAGTGAGCATTCACATTTTTAGCTTCAATTATTATCAGTAATTAACTTTAGGAAGAAATATTTCGGCAGACATTTTTTGGAGGAGTGGAAATAAAAAGAAATTGGGTCTCTTAAATTTACATAAAAAGCTTTTGGAAAAAAATATTACCAAAATCTGTGACTTGACCGGTACAAATTTTCTTAAACTTCCTAAATTGAGATAGAAAAGGTCAGGAGTATGTTCTGTTTCATGCGGGGCCAAATTTAATTTTTGCAGGCAGGCCCACGCAGTTATTGTTACGCCCATGATGGGACTATTGAAATGGAGATATTATGTGCTGTTGGTAGGTTTGATGTGAACGCCTGTCTCAAGTCGATTGTTCTTGAGCCACATATTCACATCTAGGAAAGTTATGTGTTCCCTTGAGAAGGACCAAATGAATTTTACGGGAAAGGTACAATTGAAGTTTTGCAGCAATGTTACCAGTGACTCTTGTCCATTGGTCCAGATTAAGAAAATGTCGTCGATATAGCGAAGCGAGGTGAAAGGTTTTAAGAGGTGTGGACTGTGAAATATTGTATCTCCAGGCGTTTCATGAAGAGGTTGGCGTAGGAAGAAGCCATTCGAGTGCCCATGGCTGTGCTTTTGATTTGCAGATAATGATGGTCCTCGAAGGTGAAGTTGTTCATGGTGAGGAAAACTGAGTTAGCTGAAGCAGAAATGGTGTATTGGGTTAAACATACAATGTTGCTAAATAACGCGGTACGTGTAGCGTGTAGAGTAGCGCCGCTACTTTCTTAAAATCTTGTTGTAGTTGTAGCGTTATATTTTAAATAGTGGATTGATGATTTAAAGCTACTTTTTCAATTTCCTGAATATATGAACTAGTTCTTGGTATCGAATATCTCATCAAATATGAAATAATATTTCTCTCACTGTTTGCTGTGCTACAACGTGAAGGACTCAGAAAGAATTTGTTGTAGTCCAGAACCTATAGTACTGAAACTAGTGCCATTCAGAACAATGAAACTTAAACAGGTCTCCTCATTACTGTGTTAATGCGTGTATTTTAATTGTATCTCGGACAAGTATTACTGGTAACTCTCATTTCCTACATGGCGTCGCTTTACGTACCTCGATGGTGACTTATTCATATTCACATAGACACGTTCGCTGATACAAGACATGCTACAAAACGAAATGAATGACTTAAAATTCTTTAAAAATGCATTTCATCATACAAATACAGCTGTTCCCTCCAGTGCTGCAACAGAGAGACTGTTTAGTTGTGATGGGGTTTTTTTACTACTAAAATATCATCAATGGGGGACCGTAATTTTAATAAGAATCTATTCCTTAGATTTAATTCGAAGTTGTTTCAGCTGTTTCTTCATGGAAAAGCAGTCCCCATATTCTTTTTAAGTATTTGGAAATCCCTTCATTTTCCACAATCAATAGAGACAGATAAAATGGTACTTGTAGTTGCATTTAAAGAATTACACTGCAAAATATATCTTTCTATAATAGAAGTTTCTCAGAATACACATAGACAAAAATTATGTTTATTTAAAGTAAGTTGGAATCTGTGTAAGTTGCTTTAGTTTTTTTCTTCTGATATCTCGTCTATGCTATCTTCATACTCATGACTGACAGTCTGAAGGTAGAGTTTCTTGTCGAAGCTGAAGTTGGTACATGTGAGAAATAGGTTAACCAGATTTAGAAGGAAAACATTGGTTGGGATATGAGGTATGGATCTCTGGTTAAGGAAAAATTCCAAAGCTGCTAGGCCATGTGTACTATAAATGTTGTTGTAGAAGTAATTAATGCCTGAATGTTGTACTATGTTGGAAGGGAGAGGTGGTAATTTACGGATTTCTAGAAAATGGGTAGGTATCGAGTAAGTAGGTAGGCAACGCTAGGTTAGGAAGGAGTCAACAAAAACGGAAGTACGTTCATTAGGGGAATTATAGCTGGCTACAATGAGTCTTCTTGGGTTACCCGGTTTGTAGATCTTCGGTAATAGATTATAGCTGGAGCTAGATAGACTGTCCAGTGTTAGGTATTTGATGGACAATTTAGACTGTTAGCGGCAATAAATTCGGAAATTTTTTGGTGAAGGTGTAGGTTGGGTTTATGGTGGTGCGTGAACAAGACAAGTTACATTAGGATTTTGTCACCTTAGGTGGCACTAACACTGGTCCACTCATCCTGATACGTCTAAGGTCAACACTTCAAACATTGGAACAGATCGCAGACTTCATATTACTTCTACCCTCCAGTAATCTTCCCCTCACTTCAGAACATCCTGTCGAACTATACATTTCCTTCCTTTTCAGACAGATTGCTAATCCTAACTGCATCACAATCTCACCACTGTTAGATAGAAGAATAAATAATTGGACAACAATTACTAGAATTTTATATTTTATTAAAAGATTTAATTAAATTTCAGCATTGTTGTTAAAGACTGTTAAACAATGGCTTTTATGAAAAGATTTGAAATTAACTGAATGTGCAGGTTTTATAAAATGTCAGTGATTATTAGCTGCTGAAAAATTACGATAACTTAGAGGTTTATAAGTGGAATGTATTGAAGTTTTGGATTTATGAAAACGGTATCATTTGGTGTAGGATGTTTGAAAAATATTGAAGATACAGGACCAAAACACGTAAATACTTGTAATAGTTAAAGGAATACATCAACGCTGTATAAGGTATACGAACTTTATTATGTAGTTATCATTTTGGCATGGATTTTGCGGGATGGAACAATGGTGATCATTGATTACTGCATGATGATACCGGTTATATATGTAGATTTTGAGAAGAACTAATTGAAAAGATTCTTTGCATGAGAAATACTAATTTGAGTAAGGAATAAAGCATTTTGAAATGTTTTTGTGAATATGGTGTCGGGTCAATTCGTAGTTAGAAAGTTAACTTAGCACATCATAGTACTAAAATACCTTGTTTTGACTTCACTAACAACCACTGCAGAACGCAGAACAATCTCAGCGCTTCATTATTATCCGCCTGGCTAACAAGAGATCCATCACGGTATTCATGAATTACTCGGCCTAACGATCCGAAGCCTTTTAATAATTTTTGGATCCTACTTTTACCGCTCCATCGAAGACGATCTCACCCAATCCTCACTCAATAAAATCGTCACCTACTTCCAAGCGCTTGGACCTGATGACGGGCTACCGCTTTCTGCATTCTGTCTCGCGATCCAAAGATTCCTAAATATTTCCTACTCCCTAAAATTGACAAACCTAGTAATCCCAGCAGACCCACTATTTCCAGTATTCGCGGCTCCCCTACTGCCTTCCTTGACCACCATCTGAAATTTTTCTTTCAGGATCTCCCTTCCTATATCAAAGGTACCAACCTTTTCCTCTCCATACCACATTCTATCTATGGTCCGCACCTACCAGACACTATCTTAGTTTCAGTTGACGTGACATCACTGTATACCAATATTCTCCACACCCACGGTCTTACTGCCCTTGAACACTTTTTTGACACAACCCCCAATCCTCGTAAACCCAGCACACTATTTCTGCTTCAGCTAGCACAGCCTGTCCACGCCATGGAAAACTTAACTTTTCGAAACCATAATTATTTGCGAACAAAAGGCACACCACGGGCAATCGTATAGCCACTTCCTACGCCAATCTTTTCATGGGGCCTTTAGAGATATAACATCTCAACTCTACATCTCTAAAATCATTCATATTTCTTCGCTAAATTGCTCACATTTTCTTAATCTGGACCCACGAACAAGAGCTACTGGAAACAGTCTTGCAAATACCTCAACTAGACCTTTCCCGTCAAATTCACTTGGTCCTTCTCAGGAAACACATACGTAAATTTCTTAGATGTGGATGTCTGGCTCAATAACAATCGACTTGAGAAAGACGTCCACATAAAACCTACCAACGTCACACACACAATATCTCCATTTCAATAGCTCCCATCCATACCATACCAAACACACTCTCTCAGACGATCTTGGCGTCCGCAGCTCCCGCATCTGCTCCTCTGAAGACCTACTTCAAAATTATTTCAGTACACTTTCCTCAACTCTCATCAACCGTGGATATCTCAGTCTCTCATCCATAAACGATTGGGCGTGTCAGAAATCACCTAAACTCCAAGTGGCCTTCCCTCGAAGTTCCTGTCTCAATCTTCTTCGGTCTCAATCTTCCCACTCAGTACTACCCTAGGCTTCAGGCCCTCTGAAAGGTTCTCATCCCATATTCACTGCGTTAGCTGAGACTGAAAAATCTTAAACCTTATGCCCCAAACCAGTCTACCGCAGAACACTAAATCTAGGCTCAACACGACCTATGCTTGAACTGGACCCATTCATCCCGTTCCCACAAATCTGGCAAGAACAAAAGACTCCTGCTGCATAGCCTGCCCTAATTTTGATCCCAGGCTGACTTTAGAACATCCCGTCACTCACAAAAAGTACTCTTTCCAACACTCCGGCAGTTGCACGTCTTCTAAACTTATTTACCTCTTACTCTGTAATCTATATTCCGCCAGTCACCTCTAAGAATCCACATCAACAACCATCGCTTCACTACTCCTCCAAATCACAACTCCAGCATCTCCCAAATCACAATTTCCGCATCTCCCCATACTTGAACATACTTCTCATCACGGTCCACCTTCGATGATTTTTTCCGTAATTCTATTATTGTAATTTTCTTCATCCCTATTTACTTTCATTCTTCTTTATTCTCAATTCTATCTCTTCATTTATTATTATTATTACGATTTTCCTCTTCCCAGACGCTTTTTCACCCTTATATTTCTTTAGGAAACCTGTTCCCGACTCCTAGTAGTCTTCAAACTTTCTTCGCTATCTGGTACTTTTTCTACCCCCTTTAGTTATTTTCACGCCTCCATAACCTGCTACACTTTTACCTGGCGTCAGATGGTAATATGGCCGCTCCCTAGAACTAACCTTCTCTGTCCATTTCCTTTTATGTGAACACACCTTGCAATGGTATCTTCCCAACTGATAAAATCCCTAATGGTTAATATGTTCCGTAACAATGATTAAGTATCCTTTCGATCTCAGTTGACTTCGAACTTGGCTTAAGTTTGGAAATAGTTTCCCGGCTCGTGGGCTTACATTTTTCAATAAAACTTTGATAGATAGCCGCACCTCTAATGTATGTAATATATATTCTAACCTGCAAATTCTGTGATGCGTTTTATGTGGGGGAAACTGGTTGTGCTCTTAACATTCGTATTAACAACCATCGTCACTTCTGCACCGTGAACAAACCGGAAGCTCAAGTCTCCTTACACACCGAGTCTCACAACACCAATTTTGACCTATCTTTCCTGGTTGCCATAATACACATTTACCCTCTACGACCAGTACCTCAACACGCCACATGTGGAAGGGCGCCTTTATCCATGGTTTGAGTGTGAAAACGAATCCTGGCTTTAACCTTCAATAACTCTAAACCTCCCGTTTGCTCTGCATTTTCAACACTTTTTTCCTTCCAAAATTCCATCCCAAACTTACACACTGTACTGTTGTTAATTGTTATACGCACTATATATCAGTCAATTGTTCTCCAATCTTGATGCGTCGTCCGCTACGTGGTGTCACTGTCGTCTTAGTCTTTGCTCTATCTGCACGTGTCCGTCATTTTCTTCTACCGACAAGATGAGGGACTTTTAAAGCCCGAAATATCGCGAATAACTGTGTATATTGTGTACGTATGTGTATTTGTTCTCCTATGGAACAAATAAGCTGTAAGTAAATTCCTTACTTTTTATCATAAATTTACCATATTTTTTCTTACTTTTTATAATAAATTTATCATATATATGACCTTTCCCTAACTCCACTCCCGCACCTGTCCGCTCTGTCCATTTTCTTTCCTACCAGTTGAAAACGCTTTTGCGAAACGTACTGCTTTTCTATTGTGTTTGTTTATTGTACATCCTTCTCAGAATCTACCATGTAAGTATCCTTTTTTTCTACCTGTTTTACCATTATATAATATAAAATGGTAAAACAGGTAGAAAAAATTATACTTACATGGTAGATTCTTGATATATATATATATATATTGGTAAAAAGGGAGAAGAAAATGGATTTACATGTTAGAATACCAAGACAGGTGTACAGGAGCTTCACAAACACAAAAGAAAAGCGGTTACGTTTCGCAAAAGCGTTTTCTCATGGTAGGAGAGAAAATGGACAGGGTGAACTGGAACGGGATTTGTGCAGGATACGCATTTTGTTGGCTGATGCTGTGTAACATTGTGGCCATGTTATGTAGGCGGGAAAATGACTAGACGGGTTGGAGAAAACACCAAAAAAAAAAAGAAAGTGTGAAGGTTACTAGGAACAGGTAAGGGGCTTCCTGAAGGAATGAAAGGGTAAAAAATCAGATGGGAGGGGGAAATAATAGTAATAATATAAATGAAGATGAAGGGGAAAGGTAACAAAGAAAGAAAATTAAAACATATAATTAAAGTGCAACTAGAGACAGAACAAATAGAAAAGAAGATATTGCGCTGCAGAGAGTTACAGGAAGTTGAGGCCGGTTCATGGTTGGCAGAAAGAATAGAGAAGTACGTCTGCTCTCATCTGTTTCTAACTGCGGCAGGTGAGTCAGGGTCCAGTATTTTCAGGATTCTGACTCGAAACGAAACTAAACGTCACAGCCATGAGCACTGGAATGGACCAGTCCTACGCTAACCTTTTCATGGGACGCTTGGAGACCCAATATCGCAACTCTACACCTCTCAAAACCTTCACCTGGCATCGCTATATCGACGATATTTTCTTGCTCTCGATCCACGGACAAGAGTCTCTGGAAACATCTCTGCAAAACCTCAACTGCAATTTTCCCGTCAAGTTCACTTGGTCCTTCTCGAGAGAACACATAACTTTCCTTGATGTGGATGTCTGGCTCAAGAACAATCGACTTGAGACAAGCGTTTACATCGAAATTACCAACAGTATGCAGTATCTCCATTTCAACAACTTACATCCATTAACAAACGATCTCTTCCATACGCTTTTGCTGTCCGGAGCTCCCGCATCTGTTCCTCTGACGACTTGCTCCAAAATTATTTCAGTACCCTCTCCTCTACTCTCACTGTCCGTGGATATCTCAAACACCTCATCCATAAAAAACTGGACCGTGCCCGTAATAACTCCAACTCCAACCGACCTCTCCGCGAAGCATCCTCCGCTCCCAATCTTCTCACCCAGTACCACCCCAGCCTTCAGATCTTCCAAAGAGCTCCTCAAACTGGCATACCCCATACTTACTGCGTCACCTGAAATCGAAAGAGTTTTCCCGTTGTTCCCCCAAAATAGTCTACCGCAGACCTACGAATCCCAATACGATTCTCGCAAGAACTGGACCAATCCCGCCTCAACCCCACAAATTTGGCAAGTCCAATAGACCCCGATGCAGAACATGTCCTATTTTTGATCTCAGTCTTTCCTTCGTACATCCTGTAACTCACAAGACGTACTCTCTCCAACACTCCGGCGGTTGCATATCTTCCAACCTCATTTATCTTCTATTCTGTAACCTATGTTCCGCCTTCTTCGTTTGCGAAACCCAAACTCCTCTAACAATCCACATCAACAACCATCGCTAGTCCTCCAAATTACAACTTACGCATCTCCCTGAACGCACTTCCTATCACGGCTGCACCTTTGCGAAACGTTTTGAGTCAGAATCCTGAAAATACTGAACCCTGACTCACCTGCCGCAGTTAGAAAGAGATGAAAGCAAACGTACTTCTCTGTCCTACCGCCAACCATGAACCCGGCCTCAACTTCCTGTAGCTCTCTGCAGCGCAATATCTTCTTCTTCTTCTTTTCTTTTTTGTTCCGTCTCTAGTTGCACTTTAATTATATGTTTTAATTTTCTTTCTTTGTTACCTTTCCCCAGGATATATTTTCGCTCTCAAACCATGAATAAAGGCATTTTCTCACAGACGGCGTGTTTAGGTGCTGGTCGTAGGGGGTAAAATGTGGATTATGGCAACCAGGAAAGATAGATCAAAAATGGTATTGTGGGACTTGATATGGTAACCTCACATTCAATATTTGCCTTGTACTGTTCGGTACAGGGAGCGTACACAAAACGCATCCTTGTAATTTATTTAAAGTTATGAACACGGGGGAGTATCGAAACAGCATCCTAAAACGAATGAATTTAATAATATCTTGGTTAAAATGTGTTATGATTTTATGTACCTTTGCGAGAGAGCTGAAATACAGCTAAGGGCACTATGCGGGCTACAAGCAAAAACACAAACAACGGATATATCTATGTTGTTAAATGTAATATGTAATGTATATAACCAAAAAATACGTTATCAATACAAAATCTGTATATGGAGACAATCTATCGAAACGTCCGATGTTGAAACGAACTAAATTGTACGTACTATGCTGATGCTTTAGTTTTCCTCTTTTTGTTATAGCCTTTTGTTTGACGGGATAGGAATTTATGTGCAATGATGCTTGACAGAGGTCAATCAAAACTGGTGTTCTTGGTACACTGAGAAAATGATATTACAATGTAAATTCATGAATGGAGAAGAATGTGAAATAAGAATTATATAATATATATGTTTAGCTAAGCTCGAACCAAATTGTTTATGGCCAAAAATGATTCATGACTTGTTTGATAATAATTGTATCATTAAGATGTTAACTTTAAAAGTACATGTAAAAGAGTGTTTGTGGTTACACTAATATATACATATGAACATACTATTTTAAACTGTTCAAATGAAATAAATTGCGTTGCGCAATAGTACCAGTTTTTTTCTTTTTAGCAGTCTAAACAGATTTGCTAGAGTGGCTTTCGCTACCCTAGGCCAAGTTTGTTTTACAAGTTGGGTGTAGCCTCACCTGATGTGCATTAAACCCAGATTCTTAAAGCAGGCACTTCAACTATTTTCTACTACGTTTTCAAAAGGACCTATAACCTGATCATCACAGTAAAGATCTCAAGCTCAGCCGAGGGCAAAGTAATAATTTCGATAACGTTTTTAAGTACCCAATATACAATATACCTTACAGACTCGGTGTGCAAGGAAACTGGGGCATCCGGTTTGTTGATAGCACAGAAGTGAAGATGGTTATTAATTCGAATGTTAAGAGCACAACTTGTTTCCCCCACATAAAAGTCATCACAGAACTTGCAGGTTAGGATGCATATAACATTAGGGGTGTGGCATATCCCCTTGGGAATGAGGGTGAACCGTGAGGGTGTGTATTGATAGTGATTGTGGGAGAAGTGATGAAAATGAAGCAGACCTTACATCTAGGTCTCTGGCATGTCTGGGCGCCGGTTTGGGTGGTGGCAAGGAGGGATTCGTACGGACGAAGATGTTTCTAAGATTAGGTGGATGTAAAAAGCTAATCTAGGTTTGGTGGGGAATATTGATCTTGCGTCTGGGTCAGATTGGAGAACGTGGAAACTAGAGTGTAGGATTTTTTTGACCTTGGTTATTTTAGGATAGAACTGGGTGATTAGAGCCGGTGGGTTGGACGACGATGTGTTGGATTTTTGAGTGGGTTGCGTGTGTGAAGATGCACGGCCGATCTCTTTGGTTACAAGGTTAAAAGGGTAGCCTCGGTTGACTAGAGCCTCCTATAGGCGTTGGTTGTTAGTTTCAGCAGCAGAGGTGGTGAAATTCAGGCATTGTCCTCTGAGGGCAAGTGAGAATGGAATCGCTTTTTGGTGTGGTAAGGATGGGAACTTGAGTAGTGTAAATACTGCATATTTGTTTGGTGGGTTTTATGTGAACGGAAGTGGTCCGAGTGTTGTTTTCTAAAGTGATGTCCACGTCAAGGAATGTGACTTTTTTGTCAGAAATGGACCAAGTGAACTGGACAACACGGATGGTTCAGTTGTTTTAGGAATGTCTTGAAACTGTTTTCACCATGAGTCCATAGCTTTATTATATCGTCTAAGAATCTTACCCAGAGTAGAGGGGTCAAAGGTTGAGTTTGCAGGAAATCATGTTCGAGCTTGCCCATAAACAGATTAGCATAAGAAAGTGCCATTCTCGTACCCATGGCTGTTACTCGGATCTGAAGGTAGTGTTTGTCGTCAAAGGTGAAGTTGTTACATGTGAGAACTAGGTTGGCCAGGTTAAGAATGAAAGCTGTGGTTGGGTACTGCGGTTTGGATCTCTGGTTAAGGAAGAATTCCATAGTTGCTAGGCTATGGGCATGAGGATTGTTGGTATATAAGGAAGCAACATCTATGGTGCAAAACAGTATGTCAGAAGGAAGAGGCGGTAATTTACGGTTGATTTCTAAGAAGTGGTAGGTGTCGCGTATGTAGGCAGGCAACGCTTGAACATGTGGTTGAAGGAAGGAGTCAACTAGAGCGGAAATGCGTTCAGTAGGGGAATTAAAGCTGGCTACAATGAGTCTGCCTGGGTTACCTGGTTTGTGGATCTTCGGTAATAGGTAAAAGATTGAGATACGTTGACTGTCCAGAATTAGGTACTTTATGGACATTTCAGATATGCCCTCACGAGGACCATTAGCGGTAATGAAATCGGAAATTTTCTGTTTGTGGGTGTAGGTTAGGCCTGTGGTGGGGCTTGTAGGTGTTGGGATCGGATAGTTGGCGGTAAGCTTCCTGGGGATAGTCAGCTTTGTCTAAGACTAGTGTAGTGAACCTCTTATCCGCTGGGAGGATCATTATGTCATGGTTCTCGCGTAGCGCTACAAGGGCTTTGCGTTGGTTATGGGTTAGGTTAGGTTGGATGTCCATCTGATGTAAGAATTCACTATTGGTGCTGGCAGAGATAAAGGAGGAGATGTAACTTTCGAGGGGATGGTTGCTAGGAAGTGGAGGTGGGTTCATGTTTGAGGGAGGGCGAAAGCATTCAAGACTAGTATGGAGTTTATTGGAAGGTGTGCCTGGAATAGGTGGATTTTTGGCCCAAAAATAGCGCCATTTTAGTCCGCGGGAAAATTAACGGATATTTTTTAACAACAGAAAGTGGTTGTACGGCTTGGATGGGAAAAAGGTAAGTCCTTTAGAGAGGATGTCAGCTTCAGATTCAGAAAGGTTGTGTGGCTGGATATGTTTACGATTGAGGTAGCAGTGGAATTTCCCGGGTGATCCGGTATTTTTGAGGACTGGGTAGTGAGTGCAGATTGTTTATTATTACCGGGTGGTTGAGTTATGGGAGTAGGTAAGGGTAATGGTTTCTCTACAAGTAAGGGGACTGGGTGCTTTTTGTGTGGGAGAGGAAGAGGCATTGCACATCCGGTTTGAAAAGCACGACGACAGAGCAGGGATAATTTATTCAGGTGTTTATGGTTCATGGAGGAGTGTATATAACGGTCCTGGGTCCAACAGTGGAAATTTTACTATGCCAATCATGGGAGGTCAACAAGAGGAATTTTGTGAGAGACTGGATGTTGATCAACAGGTTACTTGCACGTTGCAAGTGTAGGGAATATATTTTGAGGGTTATTTCAACAGCAAAAGATCTGTAATGTGGTATGAGAAACGGGCGGTGTACTGGTGTTATGGCAGAGAGCAGAATTTTGGGAGTCAGCCCCGTAGGAGTAAGGCCTAAATTCAAGCACGGGCGCAAAAAGCTAGCATGAGCAGCTGATTTGGTATAGTTAAGGATACACAAACGTAGACGGGAGAAAAGGATTGATGCAGGATTACATTGAGTCAAAGGAAAGCCAGGAGGGTAATTTAGGGTAAATTTAAGACAAATGAAGGAAAAAAAGGATAATACTTACAACTTATAGTTTCGTATTAGATCACACACATATTCACATATAAAACAATCACTATTTTTCGTCACTAAGTCAGTTTTTCTCAAGTTTTGATGCTTTGTCCGTTACGTATCGCCACTGTCCCTTCAAACTTGTACTTTGTAAACACGTGAACTTCGCTCTCTTCCTCTATACTTGAGAACGTGTATAGGCACGAGATATAGTGACTTTTTATATGTGAATATGTGGGTGATCTAATACGAAACTATAAGGTGTAAGTATTATCCTTTTTTTCTTCATTTGCCTTAAATTGCCCTCCCGGCTTTCCTTTGTTCTAGTTATATATATATATATATACGGTAAATTTACTTTAAAAAAGGAAGGAGTTTACTTACAACTTATTTGTTCCATACGAGAACACACACACTCACCTAATAATTTACAGAAGTTTATTCAGTGTTTCGAGCCAATAATGGGCTCGAAATCGTAACTAGAGGGAAAAAGGGCGTACACGTACAGTATGAATAAAAGACTAAATAAACAGTGGCGCCACGCAGCAGAAGACGTATCAAGCTTGCGACAATTGACTACAGGTGGAGTGTAAGTTTCAAGTGCTTGAAACAATTGGCAACTGTATCGCGGGTAAGTTTAGGAGAAGATTATGGAATTTAATATGTTGAAAATGCTGTGCAAAGTGGAGGGCTATACTCTACTCTAAAATCCTCCACCTTTCCTTTGTCATAGTGGTGGAGGGTGTAGGTCAGTGTTTGATTTGTAGTGGGGAATGGTTGGGATTTCGCCCTCTCTGCAAAAGTCTTCCGTGATTCAGTCTACAGATATATACCTCGAGCCTGGGATATGGACGATCCCAAAATACCGTATAATACATATATCACTAATTCTTCCCCCTCTCTGGAAATTGCTCAAATCGAATACTGGTGTAGGTTGGATCTGTGGTGGTGGGTTTGTAGGTGCTGGAATCAGATATTTTTCGGTAAACCTCCTGGAGGTAGTCAGTTTTTCCAGGAATACTGTGGTAGACCCTATTATATCACTAAGACAAAGGAAATCTTGTAGGGAAATTTAAACTAAAATTAATGATAAAAAGTGAATAATACAACATTATTGTTACAACATTATATTTCTATTACTACTACTACTGAAACTACCACTACTACAACAACCTAATCTAACTACTGCTATTACTTTTTCTACTTTAATCTACTACTACTGCAACTACTACTACTACTACAAATACTAGTATTATTAATAGTTGTAGCTACCCATATCTTACGTATTACACTTTCTTTAAAACTTAGCCAATCAAATTAAGATATTGTTTCTGGTTTCCAACAATCAAAATTGAATAAAAAATCAAAATTATTTATTTATTTCATTGTTGTTTTAAATTAAATATGGAAACGATTTATTTATTTCATTGTTAGAAACATGTAATATATGGAATTAGTGGTTTTTATTATTATTATTATTATTATTAAAATTAGTTGGTCACACGGACACGACCGGTGACTTGAAATATCCCTACTTCTTGTTCCAGGACCCAAGAAAAACGGATGCAAAAGTTGATGGAAATCAAGAACGCTTGCAGATTTGTGTAAATAACAGACAAATATTCAAATTTATATATTTTCAGCAGTTGGCAACATAGTGTATCCTTGGCACAAGCCCCGTACCAGTCCGCTCTCTCCAGTTCTCTCCTACCACGTAAAAACGCTTTCGCGAAACGTTGCAGCTTTTCTACTGTGTTAGTGAAGTTCCTGTGCGGTTAGTTCCTGTACAAGGTTCTTACATTATAGAATACCAAGACAGGCGTGCAAGAAATTCAGAAACACAATAGAAAAGCAGCAACGTTTTGCAGAAGCTTTTCACATGGTAGGAGAGGAACTGATGAGAGCGGACTGATGTGGGACTAGTGCTAAGACGCCATATTGCCAACAGATGCTGGGTAACAGTGTGGCCAGGTTGTGGAGGCGGGAAAATAACTAGTTGGGTCGGAGAAAACCACCAAATGAAGAAGAAAGTGCGGAGGTTACTAGGAGTAGGAAAGGGGTTTCCTAAAGGAATAAAAGAATAAATAATCAGAAAGGAGGGGAAATAACAATAATAAAGAAGAAGAAGAGGGGGAAAGGGAGAACAAAGAAACAATATTTAAAAATAGAATAAAAGTGCAACTAGAGCCGGAATGAAGAAGCGAATGGAAGAAGAAGGTGAAGAAACTGCGCTGCAGAGAGTTACAGACAATTGAGACCGTTTTCATGGTCTGCTTCCATTCCTTTCTCACTGTGGCAGGTGATTGAGGGTTTAGAATTTTCAGGGGGCTGACTTGAAAGGTTTCGTCAAAGGTGTGGAAGAAGTGTGTTCAGGGAGGTACGGAATTTGTGATTTGGAGGAGTAGCGATGGTTGTTGATTCGGATTTTTCGAGGTGTTTTGGGTTTCGCCAATGTAGAATTCGGAACATAGGTTATAGAGTAAGAGATAAATGAGGTTGGAAGATATGCAACTGCCAGAGTGTCGGAAAGACTACGTCTTGTGAGTGACAGAATGTTCGAAGGTCAGACTGGGATCAAAGATAGGACAGATTCTGCATCGGGGTCTACTGCACTTGGCAGACTTAATGGGAGGTGCGGGGTTTCTCCAGTTTTCGTATGAATCGTGTTGAGATTCGGAGGTCTGCGGTACACTATTTTGGGGAACGACGGCGAAACTCTTTGAGTTCCAGGTGACGCAGTGAGTATGGAGTGCACCTGTTTAACAAACTTTTGGAAGGCCTCAAAGCTGGGTAGTACTGGGTGAGAAGATTGGGAGCGGGAGGAGTTTCGTGGGGAGGCCGGTTGGAGTTAGAGCGATTTCTAGCACAGTTCAGTTGTTTACGGATAGGGTGTTTGGGATATTCACGGTCAGTGAGAGCTGAGGAGAGTGTACTGAAATAATTTTGAAGTAGGTCATCAGAGGAACAGATGCGGGAGCCCTTCAGCAAGAACGTATGGAAGAGATCGTTTGGTATGGTGTAGATGGGAGCTGTCGAAATGGAGATATTGCATAATGTTGGTAGGTTTGATGTGAATGCTTGTCTTAAGTCGATTGCTCTTGAGCCAGACATCAAGAAAAGTTACGTGCTCCCTAGAAAAGTACCAAATAAAGAAAAACAGAACTTTCTGACAAGGTTGATATTATTTAATAACAAAAAGAAATTAAAATTTAACGGTTTTGGAAGTATACCACTTCTTTCTTCATACTGTACTTTCTTTATTCAAGATGGATAGAAGGCCATATTGTCATTAAAAGTACCAAGTGAATTGACCATAAACATGCAGTTGAGCTTTTGCAGAAATGTTTCCAGTGACTCTTGCAAGTGGGTCCAGATCAGGAAAATATCGTCGATATTGCGAAGCCAGGTGACCGGTTAGAGAGATGTGCAGTTGAAGTATTTGGTTTCCAGGCGAATCATGAAACGGTTGGTGTATGACTGGGCCATGCGAGTGCCCATGCTGTACATTTGATTTGCAGAAAATTATGGTTCTCAAAAGTAAAGTTGCTCATGGTGAGGACGAACTTGAAGCAGAAATAGTGTGCTGGATTTACGAGGGCTGGAGCGTTTGTCGAGAAAGTGTTGAAGGGCAGGGAGACCATGGGTGTGGAGAGTGTTGGTATAGAATAAAACTTTGTTAAACTTTATTTTGTATTAACCATTCTAGTAACTTTTGACTTTGGCCCGCCACGATTGTCACAGCCATCCGTACTGCAGTATAAGTGTGGTTATGTGATTTAACCGAGAAGGATAATAGATGGCGTGTGACATGGCTGACTTTTTACTTTTTTTTTCAAGTTGTTTTAATATATATTGTATATTCAAAAACGAAAAGTTTAGTGAAGTAATGTTATAGAAAGGACAAAGAATGTTTTGTTCATGAGACTAATTCATTAACAGTGTTATATGCTATTTTAGGTCAGCAGATGTAGAAGTTTCATGTACGCTACTATATGACCTGACTGAAGTAGTTGTGGAAAATTGTACTATCGTAACTAAGCACAAATACAGTGCGCCAGCTTACTAATTGTTTGTTTATTTTGAACTAATGCTCTCTCCCTTACCCCACCGAGAGGTTCTTAAGTAGTTTGGTCTCTCACGCTAGAGGCGAGCTGGTGAATAAGGTAGTCAGTCTCTCTTGCGGTCGAGATGCCATTCCCCTACGGTAAGGTACTTTTTTGACGGAGTTCTTCCTTCCGGAATTAGGTCTTTCCTTGGACGAGAGGTCCCCTCGTGGTATTTGTCCTCTCTCGCTAGCCTGCAGGGTGTCTCCTCGAGAGGCCCTAGAGGGAATTGGTCTTCTTACGGGAGGTCGTTCTATCTCTCGTGATAGGTCTCTCCCCCACCGTCGTTGGGTTCATATCCAGTTTAACGTCGTACACGTAGTGACCTACGTGCCCGCCTTCGTGCATCATCGACGGTACGTGACCATCCATCACCTGATGTGGGTCTATTTATTGCCCGTAAGTTTGGAGAACACATAATATATATATCATTAACACAAAGGAAAACCGGAGGGAAATTTAAGGTAAATTTACAATAAAAAGGAAGGAATTTACTTGCAGCTTATTTGGTCCATCTGAGAACACACACACACACCCCATAGTGCTGCTACCGTCCATACAATTCATTTTATCTTTAACACACGCACACACACTCTCTGATAACATAGGCTTCTTTGATATTTCGGACTTCGAAAGTCCTTAGTCTTGACGGAAGAAGGAATGACAGACACGTGAAGATTGAATAAAAATCTAAGGCAATAGTGGCACCACGTAGCGGACGACGCATCAAGTTTGGAGAACAACTGACTGCTGTATAGCGTGTAGATTTCAGGAACTTGGAATAACTGACAAGTGTATTGCGTGTAAATTCAGGAAGCGATCGTGGAAGGAAATATGTTGAAAATGCCGAGCAAATGGGAGGTTTAGAGTTATTGAAGGTTAAGGCCAGGGTTTTTTTCGCGCTCAAGCCATGAATAAAGGGCCCCTTCCACAGACGGCGTGTTGAGGTGCTGGTCGTAGGGAGCAATGTGTGTATTATGGCAGCAATGAAAGATAGATCAATATTGGTGTTGTGTGACTGGGTGTGTAAGGAGAGTGGGGCATCCCGTTTGTTGATAGTGCAAAAGTGGCGATTGTTACTAAGACGAATGCTGAGAGGCCCACCTGTTTCCCCCAGATAAAAGGCATCATAGAACTTGCAGGTTAGGATGTACCTAGGTATATTATATTAAAGGTGTGGCATTTACCCTTCGGATTTAGGGTGTACTCGCCGCTAGCAGTAATGATAGTGACTATGGGAGAAATGATAAAAATGGAGCAGATCCTACATCTGGGTCATTTGCAAATGTGTGCGCCGGTTTGGGGTGGTGGTGAGAAAGAATACGTACGAACCAAGATGTTTATAAGATTAGAGGGATGCTGGAAAGTAATCTGTGTTTGGTGTAGAATAATGATCTTGTCTGGGTCAAATTGGAGAATGTGGAAATGAGAGTGTAGGATTTGTTTGATCTTTTGTTAGTTTAGAATGAAATTGGGTGATTAGAGCCGGAAGGTTGGGATTGGTGTTATAGGTTTGAGTGGGTTGAATGTGTAAGAATACACGGCGAATCTGTTTGGTGTCAAAATTACATGGGTAGTTGACTAGAGGCATAGGTTGTAAGTTTCAGTAGCAGAGTTGGAATTCAGGGGCAAGGAAGAAAGAAATCGCTTTCTTGGTGTGGTAAGGATGGGAACTTGAGTAGTGTAAATACTGAATATGGTTGGTAAGTTTCATGTGAACGGAAGTGGTGAGGATCCTACTCCTGGCGCGGAATAGGACCAACGTCAAATCATCCCATCTTAACTGAATCAACCTTCTATTAATATACAACTAATTGTAAAAGTGGAATCGAGATGGTAATATTATTATGGAGAATGTATGTTTGTATGTTTCCTCATGGTGAATATTGGCGAGAAAACTTACGCCAACTCTACGAATTTAGGTACAGTCCATTAAACATCTGTCACAACAGCAGCCTATTATAAAGTTCAGAATTGTTATCATCTTACGCGGCAATGCAAAATACATATCCTCATAAATGACAGAAGAAATTCGAGTTGTATACTCCTGGGGAAAAATAGGACCAAGGTCAAATTGTTTCATCTTAACTGAATCAACCTTATGTAGTTGTCTAAAAGCCATAAATGAAATTCAAAATTCAAACCTTAGAACTTGATATGTGGCAAGCGTATATATAAAAGTAGCTCTCGTACATACAATAATTTCATGCATTAGAACTACTCCTTAACAGGTCAGGCGACAAATGTTTCTACCGACATTCCTAGGCTGACAGACAAGTACGGAAAGAGACATCTTTTTCACTCTAAATCTGGTCTTTTAGTCATTGGATATAATAATGATCTTTGAAATGGTTAAAAAGGAATCCTAGCACAAAGGCATCACCAACTTTTTGACACAAGCTAATTTTAAAACTTCCAGTGTCGAATGTTTTAAATGGCTTTACTATTTGCCATATAAATTCATTTAGCCCGGGAGTATTTATTGATTATTTATATGTACCGGCAGATGTAACTGATGTTCTTGAAAATTTGGTAGCCTCTCCCGGGATAATACGTTCAAACTAGGGTCTGGCCGATTTCCTTCCCGCCCCCTCTTTCCTACTGTATTCCGGACTGAGCCAAAAGTTGCCTAAATGTCACAAATAAAATTCAAATTCATTAGAAAAGAAAATTCTGGTCAATTTTGTTTCTGATTAAATTCAGGCCTTGTTTTGCGCTTCTGAGTTTGTCTTAAGTAATTAGATACAAAAATCATGAATGAAACAAAACAATTTACAACAAACGCCGAGCATGAAAAATCAGAAAAACTGGTAAACAGAAAAAAGGTAAATCATAGTATTTAGGAAGGCGTTGTTTCACTGCGAACAGTATTAATATTATGTATTTTGAAAACGATATAATTTATTACAAAAAGAAATTAAGGCAAGAATAGCAATGTCGAAAGAAGCAATCACGACGAGATATCCATTATGTACATCAAATAGTGTTTGCTATGTTTGAAAAAGATTTTGTTGATATACGTGAAATCAAACTTTCAATTTCAATATGAAACACTAAATTTAAATTTATATATGCTTAAAAAAGCCTTTATAGGTTTTAGGAGGAAGCATAACTTTGTTCATTAGTAAATCCGTTTAAGTTTATGAATGATATTTTAAGACGTCATGTAATAAGATCTCAATAAACATCTTACCTTGATTTCTTGTTTTCCTTTCGATCCATTTCTTATGTTAGGAAATCTTGATAATTTGATTATGAATGATGAAGCTTTTTTGTTACTGTTTGATCTTCTTGTCCTCACATTTGCTGACTTAAGTTCAGATTTCTAAGCTAGAGATTTCTTACTTTGGCTAATCATCCCAATGATTTAATTGCATCCAAGCAACTAAAATTGATTACAGAATTGTTGCTTTTGTTTTAAAAAGTTTGCATTACCACCATAAGCATTGTTAAAAGCAAGTCCATTTTTATATCTTAGAGACTAGTTTTTCTGTTTCAATGTTGAAATTAACCAAAAATATTATTATTTCTGTTTAAAATTTATTTACAAAGAATAGCATTTACATTTCACAACGCTCATAAATATTTTTATCAGTATTTTTTTTTGGTTGGTTTACAAATTACATTATTACTACAATAAACGTAGGACATTTTGCTTGTAAATTACAAGCTTGATCAAACCATTTGTTTTACATAGGAGCGTGTCTTCCAATGTGTACTTTCCTTACTGTTCCAAAGTAGTTTGTTAGTTCTTTACTGACTTACATTTCTATAAAGTTTCTGGGTTGACTAAGACTGTCACGTGCTTGCAATAGTCTGTATCCTTCACTTCCTCTTATGTACATTCCACTACCGTGACTGGTATTTCATCCTGGGGTCGAAGTGATATCACATTTCATCCTGGATCCCAGACCTGCTCAGAAAATAATTCCAATCTGCACGCATGCGTTGGAAATTAGCCTCAGACAGAATAAAAATATCTTTTGACGTTTTTCATCCTCAGTCAAGTTTCTGGGAACCCAGTGTGCAGCCGTCTTGTGCATGTTCAGATGCTCGTTGTGATGAGATGTATACGTTCCCTCATGTTTTGCAGTGCTTTGCTGTATCACTCGATCTGCCATAATCGGGTCGTACACTATCGTGTTATCGTCTGTAGAAGCATTTTATGGACGCCCTGTACGCGGTTTGTCACTGAGGGACTATCGTCTACGTTTCAATTCATTCGCCCATCATTTCGTAGTCGCATACGCCTCCAAAGTGTCCTCCAAAGTGTTTTGCATTTTCTTATGAATCTGTTTGACCCTCCAACTGTTTTCGGAAATAGTTACGAATCACTCCACAATTGGTGATGTGTTGCTCATGTAGCAACTCGATAGTGTAAAAGGTGTAGTGTAACCCTATCCGCTTTATTAATTTATTTTATCTATCTTTTGTCTCATGTTTGGTGCTCGAAGTCATCCTTGGATTAGTTCGTCCAATTGTTGATGTAAAATAGGTGTGATTGTTCGTTTCCTTCTGTGGCAAAAGTTTTCTTTTCGTGTCCTGCCAGCCTAATTTATTTATATTAAATAGCTTCTGTTGCATTGAAATAATATCATTAATAATAATTCTTATATTAATATTTCTTTATACATTCTAATTTTCATGTAGATTATTTAAAATAATTTATTTGAATTAAATTTGATTAAATACTTACGAATATTTTCTTTGTACTCTTGATTCCAGCGTTCTTATGAATAAAGTAGTTCTAATATTATATATGTGTGAGAATTCACACAAGTTGATTCTTCTTCTACGAAGATTTTATTATATACTGTCTAAATCATCAAACTGGGGCTTTCTTTGGGCTTAAAATTCAGTAAAAGGTTTCAGAATAAATTAAATTAAATGAGTAATCCCTATCATCTGTGGAAAATTTATGCATTTCGAGGATGTTGATTTCCTGCCATATTTTCATAGGAACTAGTCTGAAGTCACTTTACATGTAAGAAGTGTTCGTTTTTGTGGTGGAAAAAAAAAACCGTGAATAAGTGATGTGTTATTAAAGATAAATGTGTGTTAATGTATGTGTTTTATGTGTATTTCGTCTTGTGTTGTAATATGTATGCGTTAATAAATATTATGTTTACTTATTTCACTCCGGTCAGGCGAGTCCCTACTACCTCCTCACAAGGCAAGATTTCATTATGGCTTTCCGTACTGGCCAACTATAATGTTCAGATATTTTAATTTTCACTTCATTTGAAAGTGTTAAAAGTTTCAAATATTTCCGTTATACAATTTATAGTACATGAATCGCCATGCCTAGACTTTTACCCTATTTGGAATGCTCGATCGTCTAAATACAGTACTCGCCTGTAATACTAAACGTTACTTTTCTCTTTTGGCTTTGTAATTTCTGTACTGGGATATTCGAATAACATAAATATTTAACTATGAACGATTTTCAAAAGATTATTCACTACCGGTACGCATAGTATACAGTTATATAGGTTTAGCAACTTCAATATTTGTTTAAAGTAAGTGCAATTTTAACAACTGTAGAGACAAATTGAAATATATACATCAAAATTATTATAGTTCTCGAAAGTTTTGAGTCTCAGTTGTATTTGTATTGAATAAAGCAAAATGTTAGTCAGATGTGTTTGAGTTTGTATATGGAGTAGCTTTGAGAAAAACTAATCTAACCTAACGTACTTTTAGTTTCTAACCTAACGTAACGTACGAGTTCTTTTGAACATCCTTGGACATGCTACTCAGTTGCATGCGTACCTTTGATTTTTCGTTTACTTATCCCACAGGGCAAGTACACTTTCTACTACGGGGGAACACAGTCTCACGATTTCGGAACAGGGTTCCTCATTAAGAATAGTATCCT